>PVIH01005594.1:12749-122058 GCA_004025045.1 Sigmodon hispidus
ATGTTGGCTAAAACTGGTGTCCATCACTACAGTGGCAATAACATTGAATTGGGCACAGCATGTGGAAAATACTACAGAGTATGCACACTGGCCATCATTGACCCAGGTGATTCTGATATTATTAGAAGCATGCCAGAACAGACTGGTGAAAAGTAAACCAAGAAGTTTTCCTTCAATAAAACTTTACCGGAGCTCCTTTAAAAAAAAAAAAAAAATGCATGGAGATGATGATGATGGGGGGGGGGGGCTCATCAATTAGTCTTGACTGGCTGGTAAGCAAGCCCCAGGGATCTGCCTGTCTCTGCTTCCCCAGTATAGGATTACAAATGACCTCAACATGTCTGGCTTTGTATGTGAATGCTGGGAGTCAAACTTGGATCCTGTGTTTCCACAGCCAGCACTTTACCAACTGAGACATGTCCTCAGGCCCTGGCACCTTCAACTTTTCAGTGCTGATTTCTTTTCCAAAATTTTGTACCAATTTCCACTCCAGTAGCCATGCCACAGGGTTTCCATGGCCCCACATCCTTGTCAACACTTAAATTTGTCACATGTCTGTGAGCTGATGGGTGTGAAATTACATTGCCTGTCCAATCTCTTCTTGTGTTCCTGGGCCTCCGCCCCTGATGCTCGTCTCAATCACTGCCACAGTCTCAGTGCACACACAGACTGTGTGTCCTGAGTACCTACACCGCATCACATCTCTCTGATGATCTGCAAACTGTCCCTTTGTCCCTCCCCCGCTTGCAGAGCTCAGCACACAGTAGGTGCAGAGCTCAGCACACAGTAGGTGCTTAGGTGACAACTAGGGAAGAATGTATAATAAGAACTTCAATCAGCTGGCCAGCCTCTGCCCTGGGGGAACATAGGAGCAGACAGGACACCTCATCAAAAGTACAATACACACATCAAGGCTTGTCCGAAGGCAGAGACAGCTTTTTATGTGGCTGGCACACACAGGCTTTGAATACAACTTGTTTTTATGTGAAAAAAAAAAAATGTGATCAGCCCAAGGAAGATCTCAGGGGAATGGAAGTGGCTAGAGAGATGTGAGGGCAAGCTCACCTCTGAGTCCCTGGTAACGATCTGCTGGCAAATTCTAACTAAAAAGAAAAGATGTTACCCGCACAGAAGAAAGCATTTGTCTCATGC
Source organism: Sigmodon hispidus (assembly GCA_004025045.1). Lineage (NCBI taxonomy): Eukaryota > Metazoa > Chordata > Mammalia > Rodentia > Cricetidae > Sigmodon > Sigmodon hispidus. Next base: position 13,902 of record PVIH01005594.1, read on the forward strand.
TTTTCTGGGTGCTTCATGCATATGGGAAGCTGTGAAAAACCAGGAGATCAGAGGCCAGTGGCCAGAACCGGAGGAGGGAACTCAGGGTGATGTCCCATCAGGACACACAGCTGACAAGAGGCCCTGGAGAAGGTGATGCTAGGACCTGACCTTCAGCCACTCCACCCTGCTGTTCCCTGGAGCCTATCACTTATACCCTTTAGACCACGGCCTCAGAGGATGAGGAAACAGGCAAGTCCCAGAGATCCCATCCCTGTAGTACTGAGCATCCCTTTGGATCATGGGAATGTTTGGCACTTCAAAAATCATTTGAGAGAACAAGGTTCTGAAAGGTCACTGTGGAGACCCCTCTTCCTTGCCAGTTATCATGATGGGAAAACATGGAGTTCATCCTGGGATCCTCTATGGGATCCAAGTTGGGCCTAAGTCTCTTTTTTTTAAGTGTGTGTGTATGTGTTTAAATTTATTTACTTATTTGGTCTTTGTGTGGTCAGAGGACATCTTCCAGAGTTAGCGCTCTCCTTCTGCTATGTGAGTCTCAGGAACTGACCTCTGGTCCACAGGCCTTTGCCAGCTGAGTCATCCCGCCAGCCAATGGACTGCAGTCTTATTTGATTTATTCTTACAGCCACTGTGATGGAGCACACCTGTAATCCCAGGACTTGGGAGGCTGGAGCAGGAGGATTGTGAGTTAGAGAATTGCATGGGCTGCATAAAGATACTCTGTCAAAAATTAATAAATAGGGGCTGGAAAGATGGCTCGGCCATTAAGATCACACACTGCTCTTCCAGGGGGTCTTGAGTTTGGTTCCTGGCATCTTTGCCAGTTGCCTCACAACCTCTAATAACCCCAGCTCCAGTCCAGGAGATTTGACCCTCTGTCCTGCCTGAGGCAAATTCCTGGAAGGTAAAATCTGATTGGCCCAGCTTTAGCTAATCAGCTGTGACTAGGAAGTTGAATTCGCATCAGCCTCTGAAGAGCAGGGTGAGTGTGAGGGATACAGTCCTTTCTAGAAGATTCCTTAAGAAAGCTACTAATCCTCTGTAGTCTCTAGGGAAGCAATGCCATCCCTAGGAATAACATCTCTCATCTGTACACGTGAGATTTGTGTCTGAAGAGCCATTACACTGGCTGTGCCTGGCATTCAGTGAGTGCTTAATAAATGTATGTTCAGTGGGCTAGTGATGAGAGAGTTCTATTATCCCCTGGGTCTGATCGTCTGAGTTCCAGAAACTTATGTGTGTAAGACATGGGTGCTGGGAGGCGGCAGAAGGGAAGAGGGACGGCTGGAGGCACCGGGGCATGCCAGCTTAAGCAGGCTTTGCTCTGGGCATCTTTCCAGAACCCATGTCTGTCTTCACCGAGCAGCCTTCGGAAAGGATTTGGCTTCTCTAATGGACTCTGTGCCTCCAGGGACAGCGCCCTTCATAAGCTGCTGAACTGGCTTCCTGACAGAGCGAGTGTCATTTGGGAAGTGTAGTCCAAAAGAGACAGCCCTGGGTTCAATTCCAACATCCCCAATCCAGTCTCGGTTTATATCCTCGCTTGGGTGGGGCCATCGTCCCTGCAGAACACCAGCGTTCTTTTGCCAGACACATATATTCTGTCTGATTCATGAAGATGTTTGAGAGAGAGAGAGTGAGTGAACGTAAAATTATGCAAAATAATTGAGCTATATTTGTGGTATGATGATTATTGGCAATCATGACCTCATGCTGTAGTGCTATATGCAAAGTCATTCCTCAAGAGCCACGCAATTGAGGTTTGTTTTTTGGGGGTGGGGGTTGAAAGGATTTGTTTTGTTTTGTTTTTTGAGACAGGATTTCTCTGTGCAGCCCTGGCTGTCCTGGAACTCACTCTGTAGACCAGGCTGGCCTTGAATGCACAGAGATCTACCTGCCTCTGCCTCCCCAGTGCTGGGATAAAAAGCATAGGCCACTACCTCCCTACCTCCCAGCTTTTTTTTTTTTTTTAAGAATCTCATAATGCTTTGAGATTTCATGTTAGTTTGAATTTTAAACTATTTCAGGTCCAGGGTGCTTACAGCCCACAAGCCACAGGTTGGCTACTCCTGAATGCTAATAAGAACTGTATTAAAGCCAAACAATGTGATGTATGCCTGTAATCCCAGCATTAGAGAGTCTGAGGCAGAAGGCTTACTACAAGTCTGAGGGTAGCCTAAGACACAGAGTGGGATCCCATCTCAAAGGACCAAATAGGACTTGGGATGTAGCTCAGTGTCAAAGCATTTGCCTAATGTGTGAAATTCTGGGCTTTATCCCAGTATCACAAATGTACTTTATTAAGTAGCTCCTATTGATGTCCCCATTTCACAGATGAAGGAACTGAGGTTCAGGGATTCAATGGCTTGCCCAGCATCACACAGTTAATGAACAGTAGGGTCAGATGTCTCCCCCTGGGCCCCAAGTGTGACTATCATTATTATGATTGCTTCCCGAAGTCCAAGCTCCTGAAAAAACTGAACACAGAAGGTCTGACTCATGGATCTAGAAAACTAAAGCTTTGCCCCCTGATGGAGGATGGTCTTTTTGTACACTGTGAATATGTGTTGCTTCCATTAGTTAATAAAGAAGCTGTTTTGGCCCATGGTAAGACAGCTTACAGCCAGGTGGGAAATCCAAACACAGAGGGAGAAAAAAGGCAGAGTCAGGGAGACACTGCCAGCTGCTGGGGGGAGGGGACAAATGTAATGGAATGCAGGTAAGCCACAAGCCATGTGGCAAAACATAGATTAATAGAAATGGGTTGAGTTATGATGTAAGAGCTAGCTAGTAAGAAGCCTGAGCCATAGACCAAATAGTTTGTAACTAATGTAAGCCTCTGTGTGTTTATTTGGAGCCAAGTGGCTGCAGGACACAGAAAAACTTCTGTCGACAGCCCCCGGTATTTTTAAATTATGTGTAGGTATGGAAATGTGCATACGGATATGTGCACATGAGTGTGGATGCCCTGGGAGGCCAGAGACATCTGATCCCCTGGAGCTAGAGATATAGATAATTTCAAGCTACCTGATGTGGATGCTGGAAACCAAACATAGATGCTCTAGAAGTACTCTTAGGCATCAGTGTGTGTGTGTGGGGGGGGGGGGGGAATCAGAGCTTGTGAGATTGCTTGACAAGTAAAGGTGCTCACAACCCAGTCTAGTGACCTGATGGCAGTCTCTCAGACCCACATGGTGGAAGAGAACCGAGTCCAGAAAGTTCTCCTCTAACACACACACACACACACATACACACACACAAACACACATACACACACAAACACACAAACACACATACACACACACACAAACACACATAAACACAAACACACACACCCATACACACACACATACATACACACATACACACACATGCCACACACATATACACACACCCATACACACACATGCCACACACACATACACACACACCACACACATACACACACACCCATACACACACCACACACATACACACACACCACACACACACACACACACAGGCTTTGGAACGTAGTTCCTTTGGAGAAAATGTGTGCCTAGCATGCCGGGCATCCTGGTTTTCATGCCCAGCACCACATACCCTGATGTGGTGGCACACTCCTGTAGTCCAAAACTCAGTAAGTGGCAGTACAAAAGTCAAAAGTTCAAGAACATCCTCAGCTACATAGTGAGTTCCAGACCAGCCTGGGCTACGTGAGTGAGGTCTCTTTCAAAAAGTAAGAGTGAGGATGTATTGGTAAACATCCAAGAAGAGACAAGGGCAAGGCACAGACATGTGCATCCCAAGTCTTTACCATTACTGGGGCCCTCTCCATCCCATGTCTCACTATTGTACCAAACATGTCACCTGCCTCCTCAGAACCTGAACTCTTTCCAATGACAATAGCTACCAGAGTGGTTCCAGGATCTCATTTCAGCAGCTCAAACAGGGTGGAATCTCACCTACCTACAGATGGGTGGGAAATCTCAAGAAAAGTCTCTGCTTGGCCCAGTTGAGGTTACACAGTCTCCCTCTGAACCAATCACTATGACCAAGACCATGTGGCTCTATGATAGACAGGTTGGTCAGATGCCACCAGTGTCACAGTGGGGATGGCTGCATTCTGAGGAAGTCACTAGAGGAGATGTTAGTGCAGGTGGGGACTCTCCAGAGTCAGATCACCTCAGCTTGTATACTTCCTGACAGGCAGCTCCAAGGTTAGTACCACCATTCCCCAACCTCACATCTGCTAGGAGTTTGCCCAGTGGGAGGATGGACTAGTGGGTATATGTGGCGAGCCGCTTCTGGCCTGCAGAACGACGAGTCACCACACGCATGATTCTTCTCGGATCACACTTTATTGGAGTACAGCTCAGTTGAGAAATAGTGGAAAGAAGACCCCGAGCCTGAGATTCAGCCTGCTTATATAGGGAAGCCTGGCGCGTGATTGGTGCCCATCACAATGCCTCATTAACATATGGCTGGTGATTGGTTCAAAGTAATACTCATTAGCATATGGCTGGTGATTGGTCCAAAATAATGGCTCATTAGCATATTTGAGGATTGCATCGGATAGGTCCTTTCTCAATGCCTAATTAGCATAGGCACATCGGATTGGTCACTACTCGATGCCTAATTAGCATAAGCGGCGATAGAATGTTCTGGCAAGCTGTGCAAAGGCAAAACCGCGCCCTACAGGTACAGGCACCCACCTCCAAGTCTGGTGACCTGCGACCAGTCTCCAGAACCCATGTGGTGGAAAGAGAAATCTGATTCCTGCAAATTGTCTTCTGCCCTGCACAGGCATGCTCACACACATGCATACACACACAGTAAATACATTTTTAAAAGCTGTTTTTAGGGCTGGAGAGATGGATCAGAGGTTAAGAGCACTGGCTGCTCTCCTAGAGGTCCTGAGTTCAATTCCCAATAACCACATGGTGGCTCACAACCATCTGGTGCCTTCTTCTGGCCTGCGGGAGAACATAATAAGTAAATCTTTTTTTAAAGTCACCTAATTGGCTGTTGGTTTCATCTTCTTATCTTGTGCTCCTCCATGCAGGAGGAGAGGAATGGGTCTTCCCTTCTCTGTGGACCACATGACTTATGGAAGTATTGCATTCCCTTTTCCGCAAAATGGGCATAACTAAGCCAGTGCTGCTGCCCTTACCCACAAAACTAATGGACATAGAAACTGCTTTAGGAAGAACAAAGTATCATATTTACAAACACAGGGTGCACTGATTGATCTCTTCATGTTCTTCTGTGGTCCTCCCAAAAAAGATTCTGGTACCGTAGTGAAATGCTCATCATATGGTGCACTAAAATAGATAGCATGGGGCTGGAGAGATAGATCAGCAGTAGAGAGCACTGGCTGCTCTTTCCGAAGAGTTTCCAGCACCTACAATGCAGCTCACAAGGGACTCCAGTAACTCCAGTCCCAAGGGATCGGTGCCCTCTTCCAGCCTTCGTGGGCACCAGGCACACACAGGGTGCACAGCCATACATACAGACAGAACACAGTACACATCAAATAAAACAAACATCTTAAGTTAAAAGAAATAGATAATGTGATAGAGCTGAGAGGGGCCAAGGAGAGGGCAAACAGAGCCAGCGAAAACCTACAATATGGAAACTCATGCTCAAGATCTCAGAGAGGTTTAGATCTGAGAAAAATGGAGAGCAGGGTCAGTCACAAAAGGTGCAATAGCCCCAAGACAAGATCACAGTGCTCTTGTCACAAATGTCTTGATGACATTCTCAAGAGGCCAGGGAGGGACTAGAGGGGCAGGTAACTCAGTGAGTAGGGTGCTCACCTAGCATGCATGAAGCCCTGGGTTTGATGCATAAACCAGGCATGGTGGCGCACACCTGCAATCCCAGCATTTGGGAGGCAGAGGCAGGGGGTCAGGAGTTCATGGTCATCTCCAGCTACCCAGTAAATCTGAGGCCATCCTGTACTACATGAGACTGTGTCTTAGAAAGCTTGGAAAGGTTGCTGTGGGATCGAATAGTCTGGATTTCTGTGCCTTCAGCACTCAACTTTCTTTGGTTTTTCACTCGTCCCAGATTATCTTCTTGTTATTTAAGATGACTAGAAACTAAGCTAGTAAAAGTAAGAACGAGCAAAAAAAATCATTTTTTAATGTAATCAGAATGCAGCTGGATCTAAGCCATGGTGTATACAAGGATCCCCCAGTGAAGTACAGTGGGCAAAAAAAGTTCCCGCATCCTGACTTAGCTAAAACATAAAAAGTATGAAGATGCAAAACCCATCCGAGCAGGCCATAAAGACACCGCTGCCTTTGCCTTGAAACCTGGGCTATGATCCGCTGCCCTGGAACAAAATTCAAACATAAATCAGCTCCCACTGTATTTTTAAACCACCTACGAAACTCTTCATTTCCTGCCTCAAGTGCTTCTGACAGTGAACGATGCTGTGCTCCCTCACCTCTGCTCTAAAAAAGGCTCCCTTGGGGCACTGCTGAGGACCGGAGCCTGGGCTCAGTTCAGGCGAGTCCAGAAAGAGAAGAACGGGAGGAACCATCTGGAGCTTGGGCTGGGGCCAGCCTCTGCTGTGCTGTTACTCAGAGTTGGGGAGGACTCCTCCTCCTGGCATTCCCTGCCAACTGGGATGCCCTCTGACCTAGAGCCCCTGCCAAGCCACCCAGATGCCCACAGCATTGTCCTCTATCATAGCCACTAATGCAGCAGCAGTAGGTACCAGGCTGCTGGCATTTAATTATATGATATCTGGCATTCGCTATTTCATGTTATCAGTCTGTCTCCCTGACTAGATAAGTATCTTGGGGGTAATGATGAGTTATTTTTACAGTGTATGTGTACCTTACAGCTGACCATGGCACCTTATGTCTGGGCACCTTTCAAATAGGTCATGAAAAAAGAATGGTGGGGTGTCTAAGTTGGCAGATTCTCTTTGCTCTGTCCATTTTGTAGAAAGAAGAAAAGAAGAAAGAAAGTCAAAGGGGAGAGTTGACAACCCCAAGGTTGTGCCATTAGAACCTTCCAGAAGCAACCCAGGTCTCCTGACTGCCCATGTACATGCTCTATTTGCCTTAGCCATTCCAAAGCCCTCAAAACACAGGCTCACAGCTCCCTGGGGAACAAAGAGACACATGCAGACCACTGTTCCCAGGGATTCCATCTGCTCTTGGGCGGGATTGCTAGGCCTGGCTGTAGAAAAGCGCAGTGAACAGTCCTCGTGGGAATCAATGCCAAGTCTCTTTCCTTTCCGGGTTGGGGGGCAGCATGTTAAACACCTGAGTGGATTATCTGGGTGCCTACAGCCTCCTCTCACACCACAGGGGTCAGCATATTCTGTGCTACCCTGACACATCAAACTGACTGACAAGTGGTGACAGGAAAGGGTGGGCCCCTCTCTGGAGAGCCGACTGTGCATGCTGGAGCTGCCGTCTGCAGTGAACTTCACACCCCAGGTATTTCACCTCAAACTCCAAACAACAAATGCTCTATAACAACATGAAGGCTAACAGAAACCAGGCTCAAAGCAAATGGCAGCAACTGGTACACAAAACCCAGCCACAGGCTGGTAGTTCCTCAATCCTGAGGTCTGTCTTGGTCACTTACTCTGCAACTCCTACCCCTTAGCAATTCTCCTAAGGACCTCCCACGCCTGGCACAGTGCGCTCACTCAACAGATATGAAAACAAAGGCCTGGAACACTGAAGTACTGCTCCACATTGCCATTTTGTATGACTGCTGAATGACAGAGGTGACACTGGAATCCAGGACAGCTTCACTGTCAAAGTCCCCCACCCCTTCCCCTACAACTCACAGAGACTTTGATTTCAGCCCATTCTGAGGTTTTTGTTTGTTTGTTTGGTTGGTTGGGGTTTTTTGTTTGTTTGCTTGTTTTTGAGACAGGGCTTCTCTGCTTTGCGCTGGCTGTCCTAGAACTCACTTTGTAGACCAGGTTGGCCTCAAACTCATAGAGATCTGCCTGCCTATGCCTCCCTAGTGCTGAGATTAAAGGTATGTGCCACCATGTCCAGGTTTTTGTTTTGTTTTGTTTTTTAACGATGTCTGTGCTTTTATTTATGTGCTTGGGCATTTTGTCTGTATGTTTTATCTGCACACCATGTGTATGCAATGCTAAAGATGGCCAGAAGAGGGCGTCAGATCCTCTGAAATGAGAGTTACTATTACTAGGATGTGAACACTAGGAATGCAGCCCAGGTCCTGTACAAGAGCTAAAATGCTCTTAACTGTGATACCCTCTCTCCAGCCCCTCATCTTGAGTATTTTATGCTATCACCTGACCCAGGAGAGGAGGCCTGGTTGGAAAAACATGAGGCTGCTCAGGGAGGAAGTTGAGCACTTTCCTGTCTTTGCAGGGGGCTGGGAAAAGGAGATGAGACTGGCATGAGGCACACCCAGAGCTCTGTGGCTTTTTCTTGGTGCCAGAGAAACACAGAAGGAGCCACTTCTAAAAGAACACAGTGTTTTTCTTCCTCGTCTTCTCACCTCCCCTGGGCCAGTGCCTGTGATAATTGGGAAACAGAGTCTGGCTTTTCTGGGACTGGAACCAATCCTGGAAGAGTGTTCCGACAATACGTGTTGTTGATTGACAGTTGACAGACAATGTTCTCCAGTAAGATTTTCCTGTGCCGGGTGTTAAGCTGAGAAACGCACTAACTTCAACAGCCTATGCCCTGCCTGTTGAGGGAGAATTTACTACAGGTTCTCTCCAGAGGTCGAAGTGAGGCGGCCAAGTGAGATGGTATCTCAGGTTCCTTTCATCTCCATCACTCAAGGTCTCTATCAAGAAGAAAACACAGACCTGAAAATGTTTCTCCTCCAAACACTGAGGCAGGGTTATTATTCACACAGAGAAGCAGGCTCCAGTGTAGAGATAACCGCTGAGAAACAAGGAGCTCTGATTCTGGGCTCACCATCTTTGACCTGGTAATTCCACTCGGGCAGATTTATCTTTAGAAAGGAACATAGGACAGAGTTGTCTGTGCAGATTCTTGTTTTGTTGCCTGTGTACAGAGAAAGGTCCTGCTGATGAACAACTCAAGAATGTGATGGGAGTTACCTGGTGGCACCATCCATAATCATGATCTCAAAGACATGGAAAAAAGATCTGTGTAGTTTTGGGGTTCTTTAACTACACCCCACTCTTTTAAATCACATTCATCTACTTGCTAATTTTTCTGCTCTCCCTCCACAATTTTTTAAAATTATCATTGCTGACCTTTCACTGTTTTTCTGGCTGATTTCAAACTTGCGGGTTCTAAATACTGCTCCCACCGCATTCCCTGAAGTAACTGAGACTACAGATATGTCCCATCATGCCCAGCTATTTTTTTTTAATTCAAATAGGCAGCTTAAAAAAAAAATACCACAGCATTTCACAGATGCTAAATGTACTGAATTATAAAACTTTGGTTGCAGTTTTATGGGTCACAGTCTATATGGTAGGGTTATAGTCAAAACATCTCAATGCTACAGGGCTAGACACTTTAAAACACTAAGCATGAGCAAACGTAAAGGAATACACAGAAAAGGGTAGGAGCTCGTAAAACTCAGGCCGAATATCACAAGCTGCTTGCCTTCTGCATGTCTTCCGTGATGCTTGCAGACTGTCCTTTCCTGCCAGAAAACAAGAGCAATGTCTAAGAATACAAGATGACAAGGATGAATGGTACAAGGCTATGAGGAGATTGCAACGGGCAGAATGGCTCAAACTAGAACCAAGGAGCAGGGCTTGCAGGCTGAGCCTCGTAGCACAGACTGAATTTGAGTGAGGTTAACCTAAAACTGCAGGGATGCCACTGGCAGATGCAAGAAGGAAGATATTTTCTAAAAAGAAAGAAAAGAAAAACAGAAAGAAAGGGGAAAGGAAGGAAAAGAAGAGAAAAGAAAGAAAGTTCTCAGTATGTAAAGTGGTCTCGACGGCTTATACTATCTTATCCGGACACCTCCGACTAGTCGCCGCCCCTCACAAATATGGCCGCGGCAAGCTGGACGCGCCCCTCAACAAGATGGCGACCGCAGTAGCTCCGCCTCCTTCTGCCACACTGGCCAATGAAAGAAAAGCACGAGGACTTGCGCGTGCGTAGTGCGACTTAGTGGGCTGGCCCAGTGCTGGGACACGGCAAGCAATATGACTAAAAAGAAGCGGGAGAATCTTGGCGTTGCTCAGGAGGTGAGGGCAGCGGTCGGGTTTGGGGCTCGTGGTTAGTCGTCGTGTTCCGCCGCAGGGACGTGGGTCGGCCGGGCGGCTGCCAGGTCGAGCGGCCAGAAGGAGGAAGCGAGGGTGGCTTTGGGAGAGGCGGAGAGAGAAGAGGGCCTTGAGTGAGGGATGAGGATGAGGAAGACAGTGATGAGAGAGCCCAGGTGATCCCCAGAAGAAGGGGGAGCCTCAAAGAAGACAAAGCATAGGCGGTATTCTAAGGGGAGGGACTCGGAAACTGAGGGGAGACTTGTCATAAAGCCGAAAGGGACCGTTAGGGACCTGTAGATGAGGGGACAGTCATGGAGCTGGGACCTAGGGATGAGTGTGCTTCTGGTATCCAGGACATTGCTAGTGGCTCCAACGTCTCCAGAGATGGAAAGTTTTTCCTGTGGGATACGAGAGCTTGCAGCTTGGAAATTAACTTTGAGAATCTTCTAGAGCTGGTGTTTAGAGAAGGCCTTTAAATAGTTTGTCACACATGGAAAGAAAGACATCTGATGCACGTTGAGTACCATATGCTACTTTTTGCTTGCATTCTCAGTGAATCCTGCTTGCCTGTCATCTTTGTTTAGATGGGAAGACCGAGGTTCTAAGAACCCAGGGGTTGGGCAAGGTAGTGCATGCTTATAGTCCCGGGACTCGGAGAACTAAGGTAGTAAGATTGTGAGTTCTGTGAGTTCAAAGCCAGCGAGGGGTACAAAGCAAAACTATGCCCCAAAAGGGGAAAGAAAACGTGGAAATCAGCTTGAAAAGATAAAGGTGAAGAGCAGAGAATAATGCTCAGGTGGGATTCCCAGAAGTAGAGATTCATTTCCTTTCAGTTACCATAGCAGGCATGTTCAGCCTGTGGCCCTTAGGCCACAGGTGTCCCAGTACATCTAGGAATGTGACCCAACATGTTTGTAGATGACAGACAGCATCAGGTATCAATGTCAAAATCTTCCCAGAGGCTTCCTACCTCCTGGTGATTCTCAAAGACTCATCATAGAGTTTGCAGAATGCAGACATGACCATATTCCCTCCATCCCAGGTAACTCAGTAAGACCTGAGTGTGCGTTTAAAATAAGTCTTGTTTATCCATGTTAATGAAGGTATGTGTGTGGCTGTCCACATAGCCAAGCAACCACCATCTAGGGAAGTTCAGCTGTGTCTGTTTGCAAAAGGATCATCCCAGGTGTGTTTGCTGACTATTTGCCCTCCTCATGGAGGGTTGAAGAGGGTCAAACAATCCTCATCTGAATGTCCAGCCTCTCCCTATCCCACCCATTGTATGCAACTCAGGACCTTTCGTATTGGATATGGCCTCGGGTCTGGCTACCATATTTTAGGCTAGGGAAAGCTAGGTGAGGGGACTCCATCTCTGTGGCTATGGGAAAGCCTTTATCCCTGTTTAGTAAGTGCCTTCCAAGTGTAGGCTGTTGGGGAAGGGTACTCACATCCCTCCACCTAGTCTCTAAAGAAGGCAGATAAACTCGGTAGAATGAACTCTGTCAGGACTGTCATTGGGACAGGACATACCAGTTTATCATTGGGACCTTAAGAGGACAGGTAGACACTGCTTTTGTCTCCCCCAGGAAAGAATTTTAGCAACAGTAGAAGACTGTAGTTGCACCCTCCCCCTAATTGGGTATTGGCCTGCTTGGTAGGGGGAAAGAAGTTGCTGGAAATGTGAATGTCCTAAAAGACTAAAGCATGCATGGTTAAATACACTGGCAGTACAGTGTATTAGATAGCCTGTATTAGATCACAGGGAGCTGCTGTAACAGAAACCCCAAAACTTCGAGAATGAAAAAGTTGTCGTTAGCTAACAGCCCAGAGAAGAGATCGGCCGCCTTGTGTAGAAAGAGTCAAACAATACTGGTACAGGCTTTGTGAGTAGGATGCCTCTGTTGCAGCTCTCTGCAGACTTACTCACAGACTCCAAATTTGCCTCCTCGTTGTGGCCTATCTGTTGATCTCAAGTCAGTACCAGCATATTTGCAAAAGAAAGTGACAGCACGTTGGAGTCACCTGAGAGCCACATTTCCAGCTGAGGTTGAGCAAGTGCAACTCTGCCCTATTTGAGCTGTCATGCCATAACAAATGTCCTTTTTATGAGTTTTCTAGTGCCGTGATTTTTGCATTTTTGTGCTCTTTATTGGTGATTTTGGTACTTTAAGGGATCCCTAAGTACAGCACTGAAGTGCTGTTTAGTGTTCCAGGGCTGTGATGTGGCTTATAGGGACAATGAGTTTGTTAGATTAACCGTTTTTCAGGCATGAAGCAACTTGGCACTACATGATGCTTTGGGCAGTGAGTTCAATGCTAATGAATTGTCCATATATTAACAAAACATACGTTGGAGAACATTGTGTATGGATTAGTTGATGACAGTATTGACCAGAGCTTTGTGGAAGCCCAGCTCCCTTCAGGATTTGCTAATTTGATGTTAAGAGAGATGGTTCAGTGGTTAAGAGCACTGGATGTTCTTGCAAAAGACCAGGGTTGCTTCCCACAATCCACCACACCGCAGCTCACAATCTCTCTACCTCCAGTTCCAGTGGATCTGATGCCTTTTTTGGCCTCTGTGGACACCAGGCACACATGTGGTACATAAAATGTAAGCAAAACATTTATAAAATTTAAATAAATCCTGAAAGAAAAAAATTAACTACCATGGCCAGTAATGGTGGCAAATGCTTATAATCTTAGCACTTGGGAAACAGAGATCAGGAATTCAAGACCATCCTTACTACACAGCCCAACCCAGGATACATATGATACTGATTTAAGCACACAAAAAATACAGCTACCTTGTAATCAGTCTGTCTTAATAGAAAAGCAGCTGTAGACAGTATGTGAGCATGGCAGCTCCTCTAGCTGTATTTAAAGGTAATTGTGTGCCTAGGCTGAGATGGGAAATTTGAGGTTAGGGTCACCATAGACTACAGTAGTGAGAAACATCTCAGAATCCAAAACACCCTTTCTTTATAAGAAGAGGAAGTAAGAGTAAGAATATGTTTGGTCCATAGGCCTTAGATTGTCAGTCTCTGGTCTAAGTGGACACACCTTGGCAGTGTTCTTTGTTAAGGAAGTACCCACTGCATTAAGGACCCTGGGCCCAGACTTCTTTCTGTTTTTAAGAACCAAGGTGCATGGCCCCACTACCCGTGAGAGGGGCTGGGAAACCTGATTACCATGGAGAAGGGGCTGGCATGTGGTAGGGTCCAGGTCTCCCTCAGACCACACCTTTCCTCACAGTGTTGCTGTCAGGTACCCAGAGCATGCCTGGCAAGAGGTGGCCGAGGACAGCCAGCCACTCCTCCTCCCCAACCTTTGCAGATCTCAGTTCATCTCCTTCCTGCTTCGGTTTCCTCAGACTGACTCAGCGATTGATCAGTCTATCTGACAATATACCCATCCCTTCATCCATCCATCTCTGGTGGGGCTAGAGCCCAGGGCTGCCTGCCTGATAAGCAAGTGCTCTTCTATTGAGCCACACCCTTAGCCTCCAACACAGCATTTTCAGTAGTCTCTTAGTGCTTGAAATGGGAGATCTCCCCGTTTTGCAGCCTTGCATGGTGGGGTGCTAGTTTTTTGTCAAGATGACACAAACTAGGGTCATCTGGAAAGAAGGGACTTCAAGAATTGCCTCCATCACATTGGCCTGTAGGCAAGTCTGTGGGAGCATCTTCTTGATGAATGATTTGGTATGGGAGAGCCCAAGCAACTGAGTGGTGCCAGCCTGGACAAGTGGTCCAGGTTTGTGTAAGAAAGCCGACAGAGCAAGCCATGGTGAGCAACTCTCTAAGCAGCACCCTCCATGGCCTCTGCTTCTGTTCCCGCCCTGAGTTCCCTTCATGATGAACAATAAACTGTCAAGTTGAAATTAACCCTTTGCTCCTCAAGCTGCTTTTGGTCACATTTATCTCTGTAAAATAGAACAGCAAACTAGAATGGTATCGGGTTCATGAGACATCATTGTGGCAGACCTGCGCATGTTGTTTGGGGAGGATTGTGGAGGCCTTTGGAACGTTGGGCTAGAAATACCGTTATTGATCAAAGCATAATGAGCTGTTGTGGGAGCTTGGAAAATAACCAAGAGCAATGGCAGATAATGGAGGTGTGGCATGTGCAGTTTCAGCAAAGACAAGACTCGTGATCAGGGTTGATTGTGTGCTGTTTTCTATGGTCAGCTGGGACTGAAGAAGCAGCTCTGATTCAAGAAACACAGCCTCAGCACAGTAGGCAAGCCCTCCAGCACCAAGTTATGCCCCTGTTTTACCTCCTCAGTAACACTGTGCTTGCATAGATGTTTGCATGGATAGTTAAAATATTGGTAAATATGTAGATATATAAAACTGTATGAGAGTGTCTGCAGTCTTTGTCTGTACGGTTACTTTTTGCTGGGATAGTCAAGGGCTTGAAACCTGTTTCCCTGGGCCTCAGCAAAGGCCTGGAATCTGCCTGTTTCTCTGCTTCCTCTTCTGTTGCCCCCAGCGGGCCTGAGTATTGAATGTGCACTGGTGCTCAGTAGCGGTAGATATTGTCCTCTTATTAAAAGTCGTGCGCTCAGAGCTAGTGAAGTGGTGATTTAATCAAAAATGTTTGTTAATCTGACGAGTGCAATAAAAGCCCCACAAGTGAAAGATCTCAGCACCTGCAAACAGCCCTCACTTGTCCTAATGAAACAATTATCAAGCAGGTGGTCACCTAGGGCAGCCAGGCCCCCCCTGTGACTCCCCAGTACTGCTTCTTTCAGAGCCCATGAGACTCAGTCAGGAACACCTGGCTCTCTTAGGTTCTGAGTGTTTGTCCTGAGTGATGAGAGCAAATCATCGACTCATAGAAATCACTGCCCATATGGACAGGGAAAGTGCAGACTGATAGGAACTTGCTTACAGTTTCAACTGGGACAGTAACTGGATTCGTTTCTTTTGTAGTTGGTCTGCAGGCCTTGGACCACTTGGCCTTAAATTACTAAGCATGGGTCTTAGCTGACTCACCTTTCCATAGCACTAGTGCCAACTATATGCTTGGAAGTGCTCTGCTGTGAGCCATGGCCCCAGCTGAAGGAGAGAAATTGGTTAGATTTGGTCCCTAGAAAACAAATCTTGTCTGTTGGGAAAGTTTTTGTCTACAGGTTTCAGAATGGCCTCCATGACTTATGCCCACGGCAGTGTTGTTCCTGCGTTAGTTCAGAAGTTTGGATCCTTTCAGTAGCTAGTACTTAATATCAGGGCTAATGTTTCTGCATACCCTTA
This sequence comes from Sigmodon hispidus, assembly GCA_004025045.1. Lineage (NCBI taxonomy): Eukaryota > Metazoa > Chordata > Mammalia > Rodentia > Cricetidae > Sigmodon > Sigmodon hispidus. The sequence continues at coordinate 29,352 of PVIH01005594.1, forward strand.
ACTGTGTTCAAAGTCACAAGATAGCTGCCACAGCTCCAGTCATCACAGTCAACCAGAAATGAAGACTCTTATTAGCCAAGCATAAACTCCCAGCAGTCTCCTCGGTGACATCTGGAACATCTCATTGCCCAAAGCTGTGTTGTGTGTAACCCTGGCTGTTTTCTAACATCTGCAGTGGAAGTGAGCAAGGGGAAGGGCTGGGAGTCAGTGCTGAGAGTCAGTGCTGAACTGGCCAACTCCTGTGAGGGATGAAAGTACATGGGAATCAGTTAATACCCCTAGTTCTCAGCAGACAGACTGAAGGCAGGTGACTCAGGACAGGTGGAGGGCTCTAGAAAGAATGAACTGTGACCCCTGCTAAGCAGTAAGTCCTAGTGGGAGCTGCATGAGCCATGGAGAGACCTCCAGTTTCCTGAAACAGGGCTGGAGGCAGTATCTTGGCTGGAAGGAAGTACTTACCCAGTTGGCCTTCGTGGTAGGAGACACTGCTGATTCCAGGTGGGTGTATAGTTGGGGGCTGAGGTCGGGCACTAACATGGAGCTGCCTTGCTGGGACAGTCTGGCAGATGTGGGCTGTTCGGGGCCTGCTAACCATTAAATGAGGCTCACCTGCACAGGTGGAAGCGACAGGTCACCATCAGGCAGGTGATTCTTTCGGCGGCCTGCATCTGGCACTGCTCCACTTAACCGGGGGTCAGGAGACTAAAACCTCATTACCTAACGCTGCTGGATGTCAGCATGTGTGGAGTGGCTGTTTGCCAGCGTCTTAATTAATGAATTCATAAGGCATGGGGCGGGTGCCAGCTCTTGAAAAGTGCTTTGAGCCTTTCAGCGATGGAGAAGCTTTTGCCATTTTATCAAAAAATAGAACTGGGAGAAAGAAGAGAAACCAAAGCCCAGATAGCATTTTGTCCTGGGGTGGCTGATGGCTTAGGCGAAGGTCTAGCCTACAAGGTGACTTCCAAAGCTGCACAACTCTGTGCTGACCTTGGCTGCTCTTCTGGACTACTGCAGACCTCACACTCATAAGCTGGATGGGTGGTCCCCTTGGCTGTCACCAGACACTGGAAGGCTTTCTGTCTTTACCTGCTTTGCCTGGAAGAGAAACTTGATCTATTGATTTGGGGGACCATGGTGGTTTGTTTTCTGCCCCCTCTAGAGTCCTTGAGCCTTTTTCACATAAACATCACTTAAGCAGTGTAATAGGGATCAACCATTTAGGTTTGAGGCTGGTCCCCCGTGACTTGGCTGTGTGGCCTAGAGGCCCCAGATGGAAAGCCCCAATGTTCTTGCCAGGGACCATCTGGGCAGGCGGTCTAGCTCCTTTACCCATTACAGTAAACATCCCAGGGCTCCTGATGTGTGAAAATAAGTAGATTTCCTGGACCAGCTTCCCAGGCTGTGAATTAGAAGAGGAGGAAGCTTTGATGCCCTTTGTGGGGCGGGGTTTACCAGGCATAGCTAGCCTACACACTTCCTTCTCCAAACTGGATGTGTTTTGTGTGCATTTGAGAGGGTACTTTGACAGTGTGGCAATGTGGGGGAGGATGTTTGTGAAAGAAGAGTCAGCTTAGTATGAAGACAGACGCTGGGCCCCTGGCGCCTGTGTCTCCGGCACACGGATTCCAGGCAGGCCCTTCCAGGCAGCGTATCTGTTGTGTGAGAAGAGACCAAGCAGAGCCAGGCACAAGGCCATTCAGAGTAGAGGGTCTGTTGAAGCCAGACCAACAGATTGTCGCAGGCTCAGCTGGGTGGTGCTTGACTTTGTTTCTGAATGTCAGTAGCCCTGTTGGTTATGGATATTTTCATGAAGGGTGCTGGAGAAAAGACTGGTGTGGAGGAAAGCACATCATCTAGGACCCAGTCACACCACCTCCTATGTGTAGTGTCTGCCAAGCGGTCAACCCTCTCTACCAGGAGTTAGCTCTCTGCATAGTGGTAATAGCCCCTTTGCAAGTCAGATTGGATGCCTGCAGCTGCAGGGGTAGAAGTTGCTTCCTGGTCGAAGAGTCATGGCTTTCTTTCTACTGTGGGTTGACAGACTTGGAAGCTGCTTCCTTCCTGTAAGTCTGCCCTTCTCTGTGTGGAGTGTCTAGATCAAAGCCTGGGACCTGGGCATCGCTGCAGATGTGTTCCAGCTGTTGGATCTAATTTGTGAGCTTTTGGTTCCCAGTGTTTCTCCTGATTCATGCCTTCATCCAGATACATGATACCATCTTCTTTATTGTAAGTCTTTGGTACCCAGCCAGCTCCTGGCCAAACAGGTGTGGGGCATGCCCCATGACCACCCAGCCAGCATCCTGTCATTTGCTCCCAGAAGCTCCCAGGATCAAGGCCCTAGAGAGACAGGAACCTCTTGCCAACCTAGAAAACAGAGTGGGCTGTGTGGCCTTGAACCAAGTCCCAGGGAAACCTCTGCCCTTTCCCAGGAGAGACCTGGCCCTGCATTGGTTGAGACTGTGGACCAGGAGCCGCCTCCCAGCTGTGGAGCTGCTCTGTGAGTGCTGTTTGGTGTTTCCACTCTTCTGCTATAGAGCCTGTGGCTCCTGCTGACTCTCGTCAGAAGAATAAAAGCTGCCCTGTTCATTCAGCAGCCCCAGGGCTGGCACCCTGTGGGCCTGCTTGACCTGTGCAGGGGCAGCTGTCTATGGAAGTGGCACAAGTTCTCTGCCTCTGAGGAGCCTCTTCAGGGCTTTGATTCCTCGAGGTGCCATCCTCTGAAAAGATGCCTCCTGGGGATTTCAGAAGAATTTTACAATTTCTCTTAACACAGTGGTTTTATGGTGCATAGGACCCCAGAGACACTGCCTAAAGCTCTAGGAGTAAGGCTATATCCAAGTTGGGAGGGGACTGTTCCTCTGGCCTGGAGCAGACTGTAGTGCCCAGAGCTGTGGGCTGGTGGGGAGGGGGGATGCTCTGAGGAGTTCCTGACCTCTAGCGTTCCCCTGCCCTCTCCCACACACTCTAAGGCGCCTGCCTGACTTGAGCCCTACTCAGATGCAGGGTAGCCGAAGGCCTCAGTTCTTACTCAAGACTGCAATGCAGGCCTCGTGCAGGCTTCTCCACGTACCAGCTCCTGGATGCCTATGGTGCTCACCTTTGGGGTTGTGTCTTCTTCCTTCCCACACAGACAGATTTAGCTGCTGCCCACTCACTGCTGGGTCCAAGCTAGTCTATAAGACCAAACTGTTCCACATGGTCCTCCTAGCTTCGCCATGCAAGGTGCCAGAAGTTTGCTAACTCAGCGACTCCAGTTCCACCCTGTTTCTTGCAGTCCCTAACCCTCCCAGAAGACTGCTTTAGCCACTGGTTCTTTTTACCTCTGCTATCACCTTGTTCTTGCCTATAAACATAGCACATAGATGCTTCTTAATCTGTCAGAGGACACCCATTCTGCTGGGGCCATATTGCCCCTTTTAGCTCCAGGCCAGTCTCAGTACCTGAGTTATCTATAGCCAGTCACCAGTCTTCTGCCAGGCAGATGCTCTGGGTGGCTTCATACCTCCCACAGTGGAACCTTCCCTTTTCACTCTTTGATTGAAACTCTTTCTGCCACAGTCCCTAGAATACCCAAGCTAACTCCTACCCAGCTTTACTGGCTGTCAGGTGCCCCAGAGCTGTGCTTCAAGCACCCAAATCTGCCAGGCTCCGCCTGCTGCCCGCAGTTCCTCAGAGGGACTACTGCTTCCTCAGTTGAGTTTTCTGTTGGTCTCACCATCTGACCACTAGGTTCCCCAACACCTGGCCTCTGCCACTTGAACCCACTCCAGTGCCATCCCCCATGAGATTGCATAGCTTACCTGCATACCATGTTCTATGCCAAATGATGGGCTTACCCACGGTAGAGAACCTTCCTTACTCACTGTCTGCCTGTGGTCCCCTCTAGACACAGGACCAGCTAGATCCTGTCAGAGAGGCTCCCCCCCCACTGCTGCCTGCCCATAGTAGGGCCAGGACATCCCCACTACACTTGGCCGCAGTGCTCATGCTCTCTTAGTCTAGACATAGCAACCCAGTAAGCACCATTCTCTATCAGCAGCTGTTACTAAACTTTAGCTGTGTCAAGTGCTGTTCTGAGCACATCATTTCCTGGCAACTGACCCACCCATGACCCTGAGATCTAACTCCTTATTCTGACCCTAAAGCTTATAGCTTCTGGTCCTGGCTTTCTGTCTTCTGTTGTCTTTGGCCTAGGGGCAGAGAAAAAATAGACTTTGGATTTGAACATGTAGCCCATGTGCATAAGAGCTGACTGAAAACTGCAGCTGGGGACTCAGGTCCATTTTCCAGTCTTATCTTGCCTTTTGACTTTCCTTGTTGTGCAGCTTCTCTGCAGCCCATGTCCCATCTAAAAGCAGCATCATGATCGCCTCACCCTGCCTCCTCCACAGCCTGCTTCTTGCAGTCTCTGCTCCATTATTCCACTTTCACAGTGGCCTCTGTCTGCCTCAAGTGCTGCTGGTGCCTAGTCCCCTTCCAAGGATGAGTCTGTGGCTTACTAAGAGCCTCCTTCAAGCTCAGCAGCCCCACATACACACCCCAGTCCACATTAGGCAGTTGTAAAGAGAACTTGCTATTTAGAAGGGAATCAGAACTGTCAGCAGGACATAAATATTTATAGAGGGACGTTAGAACTGAGTCCCTAAAACCTTGATTTGTGTTCGCCCATTTAAGCCTCATTAAAAAGTGGCAAATGAAAGTGGGGATATTCAGTGTAACTGCAAATAAATTGGGCTTGTTCAGATAAAGGCCCCCAACTGCCAGCCCCTCAGGCCCTGTCCAGAGCATGATGGCAGACTGGCTTGGCCACAGCCTCAGCTATAAGACATTGCTCAGCAAGAGCTCCTAGCCTTGCTCTGGGGCAATTACCACTTGTTTGGGCACCTGGTCACCTTCCAGAGGCATTCAGGAATGGAAATACTTAACCTCACCTCCCTAGAATGGAAAGCACGGCCCTGCCTGCCCAGAGAGCAGCAGGAAGAACTGAACCTGGACTGGACATCTGGGACAAGCTGTGTTAGCTATGTGCAAGCACAACTGTTCTCTTGTTTTAGTGAGGCCAGAGGTTTCAGAATCAGTTGTATAAACCTGAACTATTTGTTCCCAGTCCCTCAGTCTACCCATGCTGAGCTGCTGCTCACTCCACCTTCAAACAGGAAGACTGTAGGAGAACAGGCCTTGTGGGCACAAAGGTGGTAGGTAGCCTAAGGAGCTGCAGACTTGGGCATTCTTGGAGGCTGGGCAGTATATAAAGGCTGACTTTGCCAGGTAAAGGAGAGGTATCCTCCAGCCAGGGCAGGAGGTCTAGCTGCACAAATAAGATTTAGGTCCCAGCATAGCCTCTGGCTGATAGTCACTTCTGTGCCTCATGGGGACACAGTCTCAGGCTATGTTGGGCAGCATTCTGTGAAGGGCATACTACATGGTGGCCAAAAGTACCTATATCAGACTGCTGTCCCCAAGCCTCGGCTCTCTAGTGTTCCCCTCCCTACAGTACAGTTCCAGGAAGGCTTCTGGCTTCTCTGGGGACCGCTTAGTCTGCTGGCAGAGGCTGGTACCCATCAGCAGAGAAATGGCACCATTAACCATACAGTTACCTCCCAGCCATGCAGGTTATTCCCTTGCGTGGAGTCCTCCTCACTGGGCACAGGAAAGGGGTCATCTTTCATTTGAACCCACAAAGTGACTGGCCCAGGAAATGTCTGAGATGGCTGTTGTTCAAGGAGAAGGCAGAGGCCCAGGAACTTCAAGTCCAATTTTCCTAATTTCTGACCCCAGGTTAATGACCTGAGACATCCAGACTCTGACCAGCCAGCTTAGGAGGCTAAATTCTTCCACGTAGCTCCAATAAGGAATGAAGCTTGAGACCAACAGAAGGGTGCCCCTGTGACTCCTCAGAGAACCATCACATGTAGGAAATCCTAACCTTCAGTTGGGCCACATTTGCTGTCCCTCTTGGAGACTTGGTAAGGGTGGGTGAAGTGAGAGATGGGAAAGGATTGTTACAGGGTTCCAATGGACCCTCACACCCAGCCACCAAAAGCTAGGCACTAGCCAGCCAGCCTAGACCCAGAGAAGTGGCTACATAGATAACTGGAGACCAAGTCAAGGCAGAATTATGGTGTTCAATGCCAAGCACATAACATTGGCACCCGGGGTAGATAGCCCAGCCCAGCATTTTACAAACCATTTTCCCACAACTCGAGTATTTTCTTAAGATCACATCTCTGAAGTGACAGAGCAAATGGAAGAAGAGATGGCTGGCAGCCCTCCTTTCAAGAGCTTAGCTACTTTGCCATCAAAATTATGCTGACCTTGGTGATAGGCAACATTGTATGTAAGAGCCGCATCAGAAAGAAATAGAAATAGTTTTAAGTTGCATCGTTCCACCAATTTTTATTGATTCTCAGAAAAATGCCTATCGTGACAACACAGACTACACTGTTAGGATGAATCATGTCTATGAGGAAAGTGCCCCTCCCTGTGGAGATGGGGACCTTGTGCTGTCTCTGCAGTTCTTATTTCCTTCTTGAGTAGACCACAGGGCAGGTTCTGCTGGCTGCCAGGGTCTGGTGGGGATCTACCTCTTTCTCCCCAACCTGATTCTCCCACTTCTTCTTTCCCAGGCCTGAGCCTGACAGGTCAAAACTGGAAGCCCTCTGTCAACAGCAAATCTGGGCCTTGCCCAGTACTAACACAGGGTGGGGCCTAGAGGTGAGCCCCTCCAGGGCGCATGTGCTGGGAAAGCTTAGAGCTCTGCAGCTGTCTCTTGTCTCTTTCAGATTGATGGGCTAGAGGAGAAGCTGTCACAATGTCGGAAGGACCTGGAGGCTGTGACCTCCCAGCTCTACAGGGCAGAACTGAGTCCTGAGGACAGGTAATGCCTCTGTCCAGTGATGCCCCATGGCCTGGTTCCCTATATAAACTAAGCCAAGGCACTAGAGTCCCGAACTCTGAGCTTTAACCCCGTCCCTCTAAGATCCTAGTTTTTGGCCCCTTTATTCAGACAGACAAGAACTACTACCCCTCTGGTTAAGACAGGAAAAAAGTCTGAGCTGTAAACTCCTTTCCCACAGGAGGTCTCTGGAGAAAGAGAAAACCACCCTCATGAACAAAGCCTCCAAGTATGGTAAGAAAGTTTCCTCCCATTGCCAGCCTGACCCCAAGCTCCTGGGAGAAAGAGGGTCCTAAGGAAGCAGTAGCAAGGGATCTATATTCTCTAGGGTGTGTCTGTGCCACGTTTAGAAGAAAGGCACTCATCCACAGACAATGGACTCTATCCCATACCCCAGCCAACCAGAACCACCTACATTGGGAATGAGGTGGTTAGAGGGCAGCCCCTACTTGGGCAGGAAAGGGCATCTGTGAGTGGAGCAATGCTGCCACCTTCTGGGTGCAGGGAGCAAAGCCAGTTGGAGCCTGGCAGCCCCTGCCCTGAGGCTAGGATTGTGCAGGACCCTTCACATGTGTCCCATTCTTTTACTAGTTAGAGAATCAGTCTGGCTAGCAGTTCCCCCAGTCCATTTCACAAGTAGGGATGGGTGGCTGGGATATCATTCTAGCCTGTGTAGAGTAGAAATTGCACAAGTGATGACTGGGTATGAATGTAGCTGAAAAGTGTCAGGGCTCCTTCTAGTAGAACTCCTTCAGACAGTGGGAGTTCAGGAGCTGTGTGAACCCAAGGAGGCTTCAGCTGTCCTCAGTTTCTAGCCGGCTGAAGAGCTTCCTGAAGGATAAGCCCTTCTGGTGGCCTTGCACATCCCTACTATATACTCACAGAGAAATGGTTCAGCAAGCCAGGCCTGCTCTTAGGTCTAAATCTAGCTAAAGGATTATGAGGGTGTGGGCAGATCAAGGACAGGGCCAGGTTTGGGGGTACAAAAGTAGCTGGAAGGAGATATTTCTGTCTTCAACTGAGGGTCCATTCTGGGAAAGAGAAGCAGTTAGGTGGGCCTCAATATTCTGTCTTGTTCCCATCTTTTTTTCCTAGAGAAGGAGCTAAAGCTGCTTCGGCAAGAGAACCGGAAGAACATGCTACTCTCGGTGGCCATCTTCATCCTCCTTGCTCTGCTCTATGCCCACTGCACTATGTGAGTCAGCCGTCCTCTGTCATGCAGAGTCCAAGCAACCGTTCAAGGTGGAGGTGCCTCCCACCCCCCATGGTTGCCCAGCAGCTGTAGCAGATGGGCCTGGTACTGCCTCCTCCTATTGCTCAATAGAGGGGCAATAAAGAGCCCCAAGCTCTGCTGTCTAGTGAATAAATATCTCCAGTTGACTAACTGAGGGGCAGCAAGGGAGGCACTCCTGTCTCTAAGACCAAGTTCTTGTGCACAATTTGGGAGGGAGGGAGAAGAGAGCTGGGCTACTCGCTGCTGCAGCCTGTGATCATCACTGAAGAAGATGCAGCATGCATGGAAGGTGACTTGAGCATGCCTAGGGGCATGCCACATGAACTCATCTTGTAGAGACAGGTAGGGCCAAGGAGGCCTCCAGGATCGTGTGGACAGCAAGAGCTATTGACCAGAAGAGAGCCAAGCAGAAGCAGCTGATAGGTCACCCCAACTCCACTCTCAGGAAAGGAGGCCCAAGATAGACAGGAGCCCACTAAATAAAACACTGAACCATGAAGATGGGACCTCATGGAGGCAGCCCACTGAAGGCTGATGGAGGCTCAGTGAACAACTCCTCAGTGTAGGACACTGGCCTCTTGTGGAGGGATGCTGTCCAGGGTCAGCAAAACACCCTTCCTTTGTTTCTCCTAGTGACACTAATTGGTCTGACACCTCTTATTTTAGTTATACAGACTGATCCTGGATTGTCACAGTGTCACCCTGGAGTGAGCTGTGTGGTTTATGTAACAGGGAAGGTGCCTCCCCACCCTCCTGGGGCTGTGGATTCATTCATTCCCCAATCCCAGCTTCTATCAGGAACTGTACCTTGATGCCTCTAGGCTTGGATTCCACAGATCCTCCTCCTCCTCTTACTACATAGCCCTGTAGACAATAGCAGCCTAGCACAGAGCCACACAAGCAATAAAAATATGTTTAATGATCCAAGATTCTGCAAGACACACTGATAGGCCCAGAACTGGGTGGAAATATGGCATCCTAGCACTGTTGCTGCTGGCTTAGGGGTAGGGGCTGGTGGAAGGGACCTCCTACAGTGGAGTCAGTTCCAACCTTACAAGTGCTTCAGTGCCCTATCTCCATGGAAACCAGTCTGGTGCTGGCATGGGGCCCTAGGGACCTGCAGGAACATCTCTTGAGAGGTGCTTTCCATTAAAAACAACCACAAGTGCCCTCCCCAATCCAAAGCTGCTGCTGCTGCTGCCGCCCTTCCTCCCTCTTAAAGAGACAGGAAATGGAGTGACCACATTTGTGTGTACCTCCTGGTGGAGAGGAGGCGGCACTGGAGCTACCTCTAGCTCAAAGCTCTGCCAAGAGCTTCAGATGGCCTGAACTGCCTGAGGGCTGGTGCTACACCTACCCTGGAGGGGCACTTTCTGTCACTGCTGAGGGGGAGAGAAACGGGCAGGTCTTCACTGCTGCCCAGTATTTAGAATGCAAGAGGTGGACCCGTGAAGGTTTACAACAAGAGGCAGTCACACCCAGTAGCCAGGCTCTGGGGTGTAAGGGATGCTGGGCCCGTACTCCTTCCTGGCCTGCCAGGATGAACTCCAGGATGTGGGTAGAGGAAAGACCACAAGAAATAAAACTCTGATTTGTACAACAGGGCATGACGGTGGGCCTTCTTGCTTGGCTGACCTGGTAAAAGTTGGGGGAAAACGGCCTGACAGCTCTTAAGGGCAGTAAATGGAACTCAGAAAACAGAGTCTACAAATTCCAGAGGGAATGGCTGAGCCCAAAGCCTGCCACTCGAGCAAGTCCTAGGCACCAAGCTGCTCTCAGGCTGGTTCCCGGTGATGTCAGCTCTCAGGCTGTGTCCTCTAAAGACCCTGACTGAGCTACTTGGGAATGGAAAGGAGCCCGTCTCCCTCATGTCCCAGTTCCTTTTCAAGAGGCAGAAGGAACCAGACACAGGGCCCCGCCTTGGGAATGACAGGACATTCATCAGGTGGAGATTCTAAGATCCTCCAGGACTATGACTCTGGATGAAAGAAAGGACATCCTCCTTGGACAGCTTGTCTGGATCCTGGGGCTTCTGGGAGTCGCGCATATGAAAGCCATCTCCCCACTCCCAGAAGAGCCGACTGTAGTAGCATGTACTGGGAAGGGGAGAGGGGAGTCAGTGCTGTACCTCCATGGCACAGGACCAAGAAATTGCTAGCCTACCCCTAGCAACCAGGACTTAAGGATGGGTGCTTGTAAACTGGGTTCTATCAATGACTCAAGCTCTGGCTTTAAAGGGTATCCACCCAATAGACCCCAGCACCTCCCATGCCTTTAGGAACTAACTTGCTGCTACAACCTGGATCCAACTGGACTCTATACTGATGTCCCTAGCTCATCTGCTTCACTAAGGGATCAGTATTAGTTGGCTACAGAAACAAGTGTTGGTGGCTAATTTTAGGGGCCACTGCCAAAGGCCATGTCCAGCAGCAGTCTGACTAACATGCTATGTCCTGAGAAGGAATGCCTGGGACCTTGAGTCATAAGGGGCAAAGCTGAGAGCCTACAACATGTTCCTCAAACTCTCTTGCAGGTCTGTATCCTGTTCTCCCCCTCTCCCACCATCTAGCCAGTGAGGACTCTATCCAGGCCTATACCTGAGGCAGCTTCTGCATGGCAGTGGTGGGTTTCGGGTCCATGGAGGGCTACTTACTGAAATGGGGCAATGGAATCTGCAGGGAGGTCAAAGGTAGACGTCCGGGTTTTCTTGTTGTAGAAGAACTTCTTCTTAAAGCTCTTGCTGACTCCCATAGTCCATGGCTCTGAGGGAAAAGGAGGGCAGGCACTCAGGACTGTACTCATGAGGATGGATGGCTCTAGCCAACAAGAATGCCCTCCCTTTCTCTTGCTTACCCCTTTTAGCCTCTATGGCCCTAATGGCTCAGGAGGGTGGCAGATTATTACTTCCCTAAGGTCTATCCTGGTGCTGTGGAGAGGCCAGGCTTACCTGCTGTTCTTTTTTAATTAAATATTTTTATCATATTATGTGCATTGGTGTTTTGCTTGCATGTCTGTGAGGATGCCAGATCTTAAAGTTAGGGACAGTTGTGAGCTGCCATGTGGATGCTGGGAATTGAACCCCGGTACTCTACAAGAGTAGTCAATGCTCTTAACTGCTGAGCCATCTCTCCAGCCCCTTACCTGCTGTTTCTAAACCACCACGTGGGCACCTACAATTTCTTCTCCCTCTGCCCCAGCCAAAGACCAGAATAGGCCTAATCAGAGGGTATAGTGTTCCCAACAGATAGCTCAGAAGTTGCTGGCTGACAGCTATGCACCTCAACAAGGAAGTCTGGGTGGTCACCCTTGCCGAGGAAGGGGAACCTACCGTTCATAGTCCTGACAATATAGAGTCCTGTGGGCACAAAGTGCCGGTCATCACGTCCTGTGTAGCTGAGCTTTGGAGTGCCACCGGAGCCCTTGATGAGCTTCATTTCTAACCTGGCTTCCCCAAGTAGGTGAGCATCCAGGAAGCACAGGCATGGGGACAAAGTGGAGCGTGCTACCGTTAGTCTCTAGGTAATGCAAAGTGACACCAGTCCTAGTACTCTGTCCTTAAACACACTGCTCTAAGCCATCCAGAGCAGAGTTAATGGCAGTTCTGTACTCCCAGTCAAGAGCGGATGCAGGGGTGCTGCTCCTCAGGAGGCTATATGGTGGCACCAACAAGGGGAAACTAGAAACCAGGGATGCCACTGGGTCTTCAGGTGACCACAGAGCTCTCTGTTGAGTGTGGCACACTGAAAGTGTGTAGGATACATCTGTGCCCTCTGCCCACTCCAGGCTCACTGTCCGCACTGTGAGCAGAGGTTTAGTGTTTGAAGCAGCTTGCTTCTCTGCCTCTTGAAAGGACAATCCCAACCATCCCAACATCAATGAGCCTGTATTTCTGCCTGACATAAAGTCACTCCATGCCCCTCCTGACAGGTGCTGAACTGGCTCACAGCTGGGACTCAACTATAGCAAGGCGGTGTCAGGATCCAGCTCTATAACCTACCCTTGCAAATAGAATGGATCTCAATTCAGCTATGCACCCCCACCACCACCAGTCTAAACCACACTGGGTGAGTTACTTACCTGACAAAAATCTTCTCCATCTCTTCCAGCCTGTACACCTCCTTCACCCTGTGAGTAGAGCAGGTGAGGAAAGTTCCCTGGGATATGCTTGTGGAGACCAAGACAGGAGTCCCTAGACCTGCCCTTGTCCTCAGGCTCTCTGCAACCAGCAGCCCACAATGAGGCCACTGGGCCTGTGCACTGCTATCCTACAGACTGCCTAGGCTTCAGAGCTGACACACATCTCCTTGGGCCTGTGCCAGCAGCTGAAGTCAGGAGAGGGAAAGAGGACTATGGCAGGCAAATTTCTCTAACCAACACCCTTATCCTCAAGTAACACTGCAGGCTACAGAAGTCCACATCCACACTGACTTTAGATCCTCCATAGCTGCTTTACTCTGAATAGCCCTGATGGTTCTGTTATTTTGAGGGCACAGGCCTTATATAGAATGTAGGCTCTAGTTTGAGGCCTAACCCTCCACATCTGGGGACACCAAACCTGCCCTGGGAAAAATGCCTATTGAAACCAGCAGGCAGACATCATATAGTACAAGCAAAGCAAAGGTCACTTTGAGACTGTCGTGTATGCTGTGCTGGATTTATTTCTAACTTTCCATTACCCAGCATTACTGACTCGGCTATGTATCAGTCAGCACCTCACCCTTCCATGCAGTAGAAGGTAGTCTGTCTACACCCCCCCCACACACCCTGCCTACTGCTGACAGCCCACTGAGTTTCACTCCCGTAGCATACCTCCTTTCACAGTCAAATCCCAGCTCCTTGCATCTCCTTACCTGGAAGCCATGCAGATAGCAGACTCAAGTATGAAAGGGTTACTCACAGGACAGGCCTGTGCATCTCCAATCAGGAAACCCTAACCCATCCTGCCACACAGGGCAGTCTAGCTCCAGCTCCTTCCACAGCCTCCCGTCCCACTCAGGACAGAAGAAATCAGCAACAAAGCCACCATCCCACGAGGTCTGGGAGGATGGCGACAAGCTTACCTGATGGGGTTCATGTCAGGTCGACTGGGCTTGGAAACTGCTTTCACAAATTTCTCAGCAAGCTGAATTCTACAATCCAAACAGAATCCTTAGAGGCAAGCCAGGGTACCTCACCAGCACTTGTACCCCAAGGCATGTTTACAGCCTCAGTGAGAGAACAGAACTTCCAAGTGGTAACATTCATGTCCCCTAAAGCCCAACTTGTCCTGAATTCTGACCTCTGTGTACCTTTTGCTGTGTTCAGTCATCTCCACTAGGACTTCAGGAACATTATTGTCTGCTCTTTTACCCTAGCCCAGACACACCTGAGACTGGCCACAATTTTTACAAGAAACCTTCCCTCTTCAAACAAAGTGACCCTTATACAGTCTTTACACACACACAAAATGACTTCAATCTAAGCAACTGTAACAAGATGAAATGTGCTGGGATTTGGAAAGCAAGGCTGACATCTCAACAAGCTGCATCTTCCCCCCTGCCTCTGGTGAACATGGGAAGTACCACCCTCCCTCCCTCCCTCCCCTAGGGCCCAGGCACACCTCTGATTGAAGTGCTGCTCTCTCACATCGCTGCCATTCAGCACCAGGACATCGAGGATGTGGATTGCACTGATCTTGCGCTGGGCCTTCCCCTACAAAGGACAAGCATGCTCTCCACTATGCAGGTACTAGCTCTGGCCTATCATGGTATGCTGGCCTTCATTTACCTACAGCTGAGCTGGGGAAAGGTGGCATCTGGCCTCCCTGCCTGCTGATCCTAAGCAAGGAATAGCTTGGGTTTGAGAGCAGACTTAAGGGGCAGGGGCTTCCATGAACCTCAAACCCAGTGAGAATGTGTTGCTTGTTCTCATGGAGTGTTCTAAATGTTTGAAGAATAACATGAAGCTCACAGAAAATGGCAGGTCTCTTCTCAGGGGCTGCTGGTTATGAACTAAATTGGCTACTAAAATCACCTGGCAGGATGTCAGGACTGTGGATAAAGACTTTGTCTGCCCCTCCCCAGTATCTCCTACAACACATGGCAACTGCTTTAGAGGGAATAACCCCATCATACCATAAATCCACACTAAGGTGGAAGGCCACGCTCCACAGTCCCCTAGCCCTCGTGCCTCAGGCCATATATGAACAGAAAGCTTTCTGACCTCCCCTTTCAGCTCATGCACAATTTCCACACAGAGCAGTGTGTCCCGGGGCAGCTCTGTCTTCAGGTCCAGCTTCACCCAGCGGTCTGACTGGCGGCCATCCCATGTGTAGATCTGGGACTTCTGCAGGCAGGGAAAGAGTAGGCGTGGAGACTGAGGAATGGGAGGCTCTAAAAAGCTTTTACTTAGCAGCTACAAGCAGACAAGGGCTGGCCACTGTCTAGGAGGGATGAAGTCTGTGACACTATTCTCCTCAGCCTCCACAGAGAGTAGAGATGGGCTCCATCTTATGGTAGGAAACCCTGCAAAGACCTACATATGGACATTGAGATTACAGGAAGAGGAGAAAGCAATGATGGCCCAGAGGAGGGAAGGGTGTCTTCCAGACAGGAAATGGCAGAGTGGGATTGGAGAAAAGTGGCCCCTCAGAATCAGCCTAATGAGCTACTGGCTCTGCATTTTCAAGAAAAGCAACAGGAAGGCTGGGATCAGCAATGGGGAAGAAACAAATACACAAAGAAATGAATCACACTGATCACACTTGATAAGCTCAGGCCATGAAAGGAAATAAGGTTTCAAGGAAGACCTCTGTGATGCCAACAGAATGAATACACAAGAGTGTGGCCAGACAGAGGACACTGACACCACCCCAAGCCAGTGGGAGGCCAGCTGCTGACTTACCCCCAGGCCCAAGAGGAATTTCTGCTCGCTGCCAGACACCATGCATCGATAGTCCAACACAGGACGAATCTTCTCCAGGGTTTTGGCAGTGAGCAGTGTGGCCTTGTAGCTGAAGATGTTAATGTCAGTGTCCTGTGGCACAGATCAGAAAAAAACACTACTGTTCTGGAGCAGGCTGGCAGAGGTAGGGAATGAGAATCATTTGCTCTCAGGCTCTCCTCTCCAGCACCTTCTTCTTCACCTAACCAATCACTAAATAGGATCTATTTCCATCTGCTTAGAGTGTTCCTTTAGAACCTACTAGAAGAAACTAGGAATGGAAAGCACCTAGTCCCAAGTACAGCCGGATTTACCAGAACTATTGAGGATGACATGCATTCAGTGACACCGGAAGCGAGGACTTTCCAACAGTTGGCCTGAGAGCAGAGACGCATCTCTCTAACCCATTCAGAAAAATGTAAACATCTTAAACCTCATTCTTTAGTCTTTGACCCTCACAAAACCAGCATAATGACTACAACTAGGCCAGGTTGAGGTGATGCCCTGGGAAAAGCTGGAGGGTGGTGGTGGACTCTTAATACTAACTCACTAAAAATAGGATAAAGAAGCTACGCTCAGGCCAGATCCACAGTGGCTCCTTTGCAGCCCCCTTTTTAGATCATCCACCATTCTTCCTCTCCCATACAGACAAATCCTTTATGAATTTTGGAGAACCTTTTGACTAGCATACCCTTTAGGGGGCCCAAGCCCATCTTAAAACAAGTCTCTTGCTGCCAGATGTGTTCTTGGGAAACCCTATATAATATAGCAAGGTTGTCACTTGTGGATACCTTAATCTGCTCCTTTAGGTTCAAAGGTTGATGCTTTCTTAATTCTTACTGGAAACCAGGGCTGCCTCAGTGAAACTTTCCACCCCTAGAAAGAGGCCTCTAATATATCACCACAGGAGTCAGATTTACCTTGATCAGCTCAAAAAACTTGAATTTTGGGTCTGAAGAAGAAGGAGCAACTCGAGCCCGGTCTGGGATCTGGAAGGAGAGATGCAAAGGGCTGTATTTTTTTATTTATTTACTTTCATTCTATCTGCCTATGTCTGTGTACCATATGTGTGCCTGCAGAGCCCAGAAGAGGGCATCAGATCTCCTGGAACCGGAGTTACAGGCAGTTGTGAGTTACCATGTGAGTGCTGCCAACAGAACTTGGATCCTCTGGGAGATCGAGCAGCAAGTATCTGTAACCTCTAAGCCACCTCTCCAGCCTGGCTTTGGTTTTTAGATGCCCTGCTGACACACTGTGTTAGGAGATGGAGATGCCACTCAAGCAAACAGGCCTGGCATGGGAGCTGGAGGTGCAATGTTCACCCCCTGTCAAGACCCTGTGTGTCAACACACCCCAAAGCCAAGTCCTTTCCTCTAAGTGTGTTACTACACAGGGCCATTGGGAAAAATGCAGCCTACCCCGAACCTGTGATCTTTTGATCCAACTGCAGGCCAAGCTGTAAGGGGGCCCAGAAGGTGACTTGCAACATGTCAAGGAGCTAGGTGGAGGGTTAAAGTGACCATCCCATTTTCATCTACAAGCTGGAGAGACAATGGGCTACTTACCTCCCACAGTCGGAGGCATTCTTTCCGGATCTCTGCCTGCCGAGGCTCACTCAGGGTGCTAGGCAGATAAAACCAGAACAAGATCAAGACCGCTAAGGGCCATATGACTCCTCAACTGCTCAGAGATACAACTGCAACAGTGACCATCTGATTGCACATACAGGACTGACCTCCAAAGACAACTCAGAATTTGTAGACTGAAATCATTTCCCTTCCCACCAAATGCACTATATTCTCTGTTCATCTCCTTCCCTCCACCACCAAGCACGTTTTTATTTCTGTTCTCAAAGACATCACAATGCTGATCTCCCACAAGGCAAAATGAACCCACAAGAGTGGCTTTTAAGCCATTGTTAAAGAAAAAGAGTTTGTGGGAAGAGCAAAGCAAGGGCCCCCTTTGAAACTGGTAAAAAGGGGCAGAACTCACGTGTCTTGTACAAAAGCATGGATTTTGGCCAGAGCTTTGATCTGTAGGCTACAGTGGCTAAGAGAAAACAAACAAAAAACATAATGACATCAGCATAGAAGTGTGGCCAGAGCAGTGGCCATCTGTATGTGAGGAAGTTACTGGTGAGTTACATGGGGTCCACCTAGCAGTTACATGGAGCAAAGACAGCACTGAAACCCTCATCACAAGTCCTGCTGAAAAGAAAGTTCCTATCCCACCCTTAAAGAATTCAAACACAGTGGTGAACTGACTCTAAGCAATAGCAAAGCCTATACCCAGTTCAACTGCATGACAGCACTGACAAACAAGCTACACTCACAATTGTCCGTCTTTCAGCCTTGTACACACAGTGTCTGTACTTAATAAGCTATCAAGGGGACTTGGGAAACAGCTCTGCAGGTAAAGACTTAGGACCAGAGTTCAGACTCCCAGTACCTATATAAATGCTGGGCAAGCACTAGGCCTGTAATCCCAGTGCTGGCGAGGTAGAGACAGGATCCCTGCAGCAAGCTGGCTGGCTGGACTAAGTGAGTTGGTGGGCTCAAGGTTCAACTGAAAGACTCCACTTCAATATGTAAGGTAGAGAACAACTAAGGAAGACACCTGATGTCAACCTCTGGCCTCTTAAAAACCAGAGGAAAAGGTGGTATATAAGAACATAATAGCAAAATAATAATGGGAGCTGGAGGTGGCTCAAGGTTTAAAAGCACCCACATCAATGGCTCACAACCACCTGTAACTCCACCTTCGGGGATCCAATACCTCTGGCCTCTGCAGGCAGTGGCACTCATGTGCATTGACATAAAATTGGAAAGAAAAGTATTTTTTAATAGTGAGCTTCTGATCAGAAGAAAGGGATGTGAGAAATGTAGAACATCTTTAAAATGGTAAAAGAAAAAAACTTTTCTGGTGTTTATTTTATAGGTTGTTCTCCTGAGACAGTCTTAGTATGTAGCCCTGCCTGCCCTGGAAATCAGAGATCCTCCTGCCTCTGCCTTCTCAGTGGTGAGATTAAAGGCCTACACCACTATGCTCAACTAAGAAATGTATTTTTAAGTGGAAAAAAGCTGAAGAGATGGTCTCTAGTAGACAGAATAGGCTGAAGTGGAATGGTTGCAAACAGGAACTGGGCTCTCTAGGAAGGAAAAGGAAGTGTGTCAGAAAACACAAGGTTAAGACCCTGACCCTAACATTCAGGAGGACACTGAGGCAGGAGGATAACAAGTTCTATCTAACCAGCCAAGGCCGCAGAGAATGTAAAAATTTAAGATATCAAACCTGGAAAGGAAATAAAATTAGTTCACTTCACAGGTGACATGCCAGTGGAACAAGACCAAAAGCCTAGAGATAAATATGCATTCACTACTACTTATGAGCATTGCTAATGAAGTAGCAAAGGATTTTTTGCAAAGTGTGCCAAAACCATTTAATAGAAAAAGGAAAGTGAAAAATATGAAAAAAAATGAAGTCAGATCATTAATTAATGCCCTATCCAAAAATAATTAAAAATAAAATACTTCAACACATGGACTAAACTCACAGAATCTTACAAAAAAATGAGAAGCCTCACAACAACAACAAAAGTGTAACAATAAAAGAAATGAGTAGGGGCTAGAGAGATGGCTCAGCGGTTAAGAGCACCGTCTGCTCTTCCAGAAGACCCGGGTTCGATTCCCAGCACCCACACGGCAGCTAACAACTGTCTGTAGTTCCAGTTCCAGGCAAACACCAAGGCAAATAAATAAATAAATAAAATTAAAAAAAAAAAAAAAAAAAGAAATGAGTAAACCAGGCCACATTGATGTGTAAAACTTCTGTGCAAAGGACATTAAAACAGTTTTTAAAAAAAAAAAAAAAAAAAAAACCCACAGGGCAAGAGCTATTTCACATCCAAGCCTCATAAGAAATTTGTGTCCAAAATGGATAGCCCTTTAATTCAATATTAAAAAACAAACTAAGGCTTGAAAAATGTCTGAAAAATGAGATGACCACAAAGCTGGCTCTCAGTTAAGAATGTATACTGATGCAGTGGCTGGGTGTGGTGGAACACATCTTTAATCATGGCATTTGCTCATGTGCATGCGGGAGAGGGGGGGTTAGCAGGTCCATCTCTGAGTTCAACATCAGCCTGGTCTACAGAGTAAATTGTAGGACAGCCAGGGCTACACAGAGAAACCTTGTCTTGAAAAACCAAAAGGGGGCAAGGGGTGGGGGGCATACTACTCTTGGAGAGAACCCAGGCTCAGTTCCCAGTGCCTATGTGGGGTAGCTCACAACTGCTCATAACTCCGGCTTGGGGGAGGGGAGGATAATAGCCTTCCATCACTCACCCAAACAACCCTGAACTAACCAAAGTTTGGGCTCTTACAAAACATGTTCTACATTTGCTTTCCATTCATCTCTGGCCTCCAGTCAAGGGTCTTCACACGGCAGGAACCACAAACTTTTCCAAACTGTAGTAATTAAGGAATTACCCATCTATAGACCATAGGCTTTCTTTTCACCATCAGAGCCAAGGACCCACCTGCCATCCTTGGGATAGGACATGCTAATGTCCTGAGTAACAGAGTAACCCAAAAGTCCTACAATGTCTTGGAACCAGCATAACAAATGCTGAATGATGAAATGTTCCGAGAGCCAGCCATTGGTCCTTCATGCTCAGGCCTCCTCCATACCAGCAGATACAACCAGTTGGCTTACCTTTCATTAGACCTTATCATGTAGTCATTAAATTCATGGTCTCCTTTGATCACCATCAAGGGAACTACCATGTTGACATCAGAGTCAGTGTTCCGCAGCTGGTTGAGTTTAATATTCACAGAAAAGAGGTACTCTCGAACGTCATCTATGCCCACTTTCAGACCTTTGCACACCACATACCTACAAGAGACATTTTGTCACTCAAAGGAGCTTAGAGTCTTTGCCCCACATACTCCTTGACTCTATCGCTGCAGAGTCACAAAGCTAAACAGCTTTTCTGTTCAACCTAAAGCCTGAGTTCAAAGGGCACCACATACTGTGCTTTAAAAAAATGCCACCTCAAGTCTTTTCTGTTCATAGGAATTGGTGGTATTTACCTTTAATTCTACTTGGGAGGCATAGGCAGTCAGATCTCTTGAATTCAAGACTAGCCTGGTCTACATAGTAATTTCTAGACTAACCAGGGCTAATCTGTAAAACCTTGTGTCAAAATAAAAATTGTAAAATCGTTCCCTCCTATGTGAGGCTGTTTCTACTTCTATGAAAGTGTACCCAACTGCCCTGCACTCACAGACATAACTTAGGAAGGTTTTAATGACCGAGGTAATGACTCAAACTCTCCACAGAAATCTGTACTATAGTAGGCTACCTGATAATTCTGATTGGCTTGTTTTCTCTTACCTCACATATAGGTACCTGGATGTCTGTGGTGCCTCTGTATGGCATCCCTCTTGCCTGTTCCCAGCCTGTATCCCCTCTGAGTATCTGTATTAATGCTCACACTCTTCCTGGGCCAAGCTGAGAATCCCAGACAGAAGTATGATAAAGACCCCTGGCTCCTACTGGAGATTCACATCTCCAAAGTCAAGGTTTCCATGCTAGACAGATGCACAGGGTTTACTGCTGACTTCTGATCAACTAACTGGCTAACAGAGAAGAAAGTCTTACCGCTCTGAGTTGGCAGGCCGGCTGGTAATGGGCTTAAAAAGACACACACGTTCAAAGCAGCAATACAGTAGGTAGATAAGCCCCACACTGAAGGGTGTGAAAAGGTCGAAGGTTTTGCAGATGAAGTGGCCCCCTGGATTGGGAAGAAAACCCAGGGCAATCAGTGGCTACTCCAGGATGTGGGGAGAGGTCACCTTAGCCAGTAAAGACGTGTGAGACTGGCTTGTTTGAAATCCAAGGCAATTTTTATAGGACAATTCAGATTTAGGGAGGACTTTGGGGACTCTCTTGCCTTTTCTTCCCTGTATTCTTCATCTAGCCTCCAGCCACCCAATACAAGGGTTTCTCTTTTTTTCCCCCCTCTCTGTCTATTTTTAAAATTTTCTTAACCAACCCCTGTCCATGCTCTTGTCAAACAAGGCCCCAAGGATCCTTGGTGAAGAGAGAACCAAGGAAGTGTCACCTGTGCGGACAACAGACAGCGCCATGAGGAACTGACACAGCAACAGCTGCTTGCTGAGGATCTCCTGCAGGTTCTCCTGCCCCTCCACAGAGAAACCCTGAAGGAGAGCACAAGGATGGAGAAAAATGGGAAGAACTGAGAATCGCATCCCTACCTCATTCCATCAGGAGCTCCTGGTGGTATCTT
The DNA here is from genome assembly GCA_004025045.1 of Sigmodon hispidus. Taxonomy (NCBI): domain Eukaryota; kingdom Metazoa; phylum Chordata; class Mammalia; order Rodentia; family Cricetidae; genus Sigmodon; species Sigmodon hispidus. The sequence continues at coordinate 50,712 of PVIH01005594.1, forward strand.
ATCAGACAGGCACAATCTGGCCGATCAGCGTTTCAATTTCTTTGTATAAGTAATGTGGTTAGTTACAGACAAAGGACCTTGGCCTAACTGCTTTATTGGGAACCAAGGACCAAGTCTGCTTTTCCAAAGAAATGGTCCAGAAAACCTTGAAATTCACATGGAAACCAGAGACAAAGCAGAAGAGAGACGAAGTACTGGTTTAACACTGGTCAACCACGAGACAGAAAACACTGAGTCCAAAGAAGACAGGGAGTAAATGCCAGAATATTCTGCTGGGACTCTGCTACTACACTGAACTCCAAAGGCCCCAAGTCTGACAAAAGAGAATTATAGGCTAGGGATTTACTTACAATACCCACCACTCTGTCCTTAGCTAAGGAGCCCCTTCCCCTCAGCTGGGACACTCTCAGGCCAGGGTTTGCTCCAAGAATGCATGCTATGGTTCCTAGAGCATCTTCCTTCAGCAGGGAGATGCCAGCCACAAACCATGCTTACACTCAGGTAAAGGAGGCAGGCAATGGGTAGAAAGAACTGCTCCTTAATGGGTGCAGTTTCAGTTTACAAAATGAAAAAGTTCTGGAAACCAGTTGCACAGCACCGCAGAGTGACTGGACAAACACCACTACCCCATACACCTAGGACAAACTGTTACATGCTATAATTACACAGTAGAGAGTTAGAGCACTAGCTTCTTTCTATTATGCTGCTCCAATAGGGCCAGATCTCACTGATAGAGTCCTATAAAAGTAATGTTTGCCACTGTCTCCCAGACTTAAAGATGTTTCTCAAAATGCATGTTTGTTATAGAGCAAATTAAGAATTCAAAAGCAAAGTCGGCATGGTGGTACATGCCTATAATTCCAGCACTTGGGAGGTAGAGGCCGGAGGATCAGAAGTCAAGGCCAGCTTCATCTTATAATAAGTCTGAGACCAGCCTGAGCTATTTGAGGCACTGCCTAAAAAAGAAAATTTAAAAATAAGAGGAGAAAAGATAAAGAGATGGGAATGTTCAATGTACAATATATACTTGCATGAAAATATCCTTGTGTAACACACTACCATATACAACAACTTAAAATTAGTAAGTAATAGAAATAAATCAAAAGGCCAGGCCAGCCCTCCTGCTACCAAAGCATAAAATCTTTGAGCTTACTCCTCGGCTTGCTGTCCACTACAATAAAGAAAGAAAAGGAAGAACCAGCAGACTCCACACACCTACTCAATAGGAGTAGTCAGCCCCAACTCTGTCCATCTGCTGTCTCTACTGTGTACAGGGCATCCTCAGGCCTCTCTAACATTCTGCTTTCTTCTACACACACACAACTCACAAGGCTCTTCCCAACCCCAGGTATGTGATCATAGTATCTGTCCTTCCTCGAAAACAAGTGGGGGTTCACACCAGAAGATATGACTTGTGGCATCATATCACTGCATGAGCGCCTCTGCTGAACAGTGTGGTGGTCGGTTCTCTCTGCATCCCAAACAGCTGCTCTTACAGGTAGGCTCTTGAAAATTCACTTCAGCCAGCCAAGGGCCTCCATGGATTCTATGCTGCTGCTACTGCTTAAGTACCTATCTGTCAGTGTGTGAGCCTCTAACACCAACAGCCAAGATGTCAAGTAATAGCAGAGTGTCTCCCATTCAGGTTTGCATAGCAGATTTCAGCTGGAGTCCATGCTTCATCAGTTCCTTAGCAACTAAGGCCTTTCTGTCAGCAAAGTGAACTCAAACAAATGTGTCCACGATAGTATATAGTCTTTATAAAAATTGTAGAATGTATAAAATAAGTAAAAATGGGCATCCCTACTATATGAACAGTGATTTACCATTATGGTGGCAGCAAAAGAACAAAACCAAAGCATTTGGGGGGGGGGGGTGCTAAGAAGCAGAGCACTTACTATGTCAAAGCCAGGGGTTTAATCTCCAGCACATCAAACAAACAACCCTCTAAATTCACAACACATCCTTAAAGCACCTTAACAGGGACAGTCACCTACCCCATCTGCCATTAGAAAGTGGACACCCTTGCGATCTGTGTTGTCCAGGACAAAATTCCGAAATGCATTGATGTTTTCTGGGCGGGTGATGTCTCCATCTCCATCGACCCCGCCCTCACCTAATGGGACATAAGAGCCCTGTGAGTGTAGCCAGGCAGTGGTGGCACACACCTTTAATCACAGCACTCAGGAGGCAGAGACAGGTGGATCTCTGTGAGTTCAGGGCCAGCCTAATCTACAGATCAAGTTCCAGGACAAGCTCCAAAGTTACAGAGAAACCCTGTCTTGACAAACAAACAAACAAACACACACACACACACACACACACACACACACACACACACAGATAACAAAAAAGAACCCTGTGAATTTACCTGCTGTCTGGAGCTCTCAGGGACCCCACCCTCCCCTAACAGGACCAATCTTGCCTATGGTCACAGACTGGCAAGAATCAAGACCTGCTCTCAAACCCAGGGTTCAAAGGGAATGGACCAGCCAAGCGTTCAACTGAAGCAAAGGATCTTCCTTTTCAAAGCATTTATGCTTGAAAACCAAATGCACATGGAGGCTCATGCCTACAGGTATTCAGAGGCTAAAGCAGGAGGACTGCCTTAAGGCTAACCTGGGATATAGAGGGAGTTTTAGGTTGGCCTGGAATACAAAGTGAGATTCATTCTCTAAACATCAAAAAACCCAAGCTGAGTATGGTGGTATACACCTTTAATTCTAGTACTTGGGAAGCTGAAGCAGGCAGATCTCTGTGAGTTGTATGTAGCCTGAGCTACATAATGAATTAGGCTTTACTTTGTCTCAAAAATGAAAACAACAACACAAACAAACAGAAACCAGAAAACAAAACCAAGACAAAAATACTCAACATCAACTTCCAGTAAGGACTGTTAGGAATGAATTTAGGATTTGCTGACATACCCTGCCAGGTCTATTTGTCAAGGCAGGGGGACTGCTGTAGATACTGTACTGACTGCTAGCAAGAGTAGTTCCTACCAACCGCCAGTGGCTGATCTGTGTTAATGACCTTGCCACTTTCCAGCTAGGAATCAGGCAGTCTCATTGTCTCCCATCACCACACAAGAACCATGACCCTGCAAGGAGGAGCTGATACGGCTTTGATGGGAGTGCCAGCCTATGGTTTCCTTGAATGGATTGCGGCCCCTCAGGCTCGTGACTGTGAACCCAGTTGACAGAGCACAGGTAGCAGCTTTGGCGGTCATGCCCCCATACAGAAGCTGCCCTCCTATGTCCTAGTCCTCCCCTGTTCAGTGTCCCTACCGTAGTAAGGCTCGAAGAGCTCACTGGAGGCTGAGTAGAAGTCCTCCAGTTTGAAGTCATTAGGGCCCTTCAGGGTCATCCCAAAGCCTTTTGCGTGCCACTTCTTCCTCCACAGCACGTACTCTGAGAAGCCCCCTGGGCCTGCGCAGACATCAGCAAAGTACAGAAGGTCAATGTCCCGGTCCTTCACCAGTGGCTTCTGCAAAGGGAAGTGGAAGGCAGGAGAGAGGGAAGCCAGATGACTCAGTAAGGAAAAGCTGGCAGGACTCAGGGAAGAGGCACTGGAGCCTCCTCACCCAGTCTCTGGAGCAGCCTTCCCACATCCACGCTATCTCAGACCCCTACTGAAGGCATTTCTGTGCCTGTCAGTGGTGTTTTCATGTCCCAGGTTGCTTCCTCACACACCATGTGCTTTTCTTGTATTCTGGTAAGCAGACAAAAACATCAAGACACAAAGCAACCTGCCCACAGCAGTTGGAACAAAATTAGGCCAGAGTCCAGAAAGCCTGACCATTAGAAGCCCGAGGAGAAACGCTGTCCACCTCCCAGCTTCAAGAGCCTAACTTCCTAGACCACAGCCTCCAACTTCTCTCCCTGGCTCCTTCTCCCCTTTTGTCCTCCAATTACCTTTACTTTGGCATAAGTTTAGACTTAGATAAAAGTTACCAATATAGTGCGGTCAGCACAGTGGGCATGACGCAGGAGTCTTACCTTTAAGTACTGTAAACACTGCACAGAGAGAAAACAGTGTTTCTCAGTCCTGGGGCCTTAGCCCCAAGCTCCAGCCTCTCTAGCCAAAGGGAATCAAGAAACTCAAGGACTCAAAGTATCTGGCCTCCATAAGGTACCTAAATATAATCTCATCCTGTGATTTCAAAACCAATGGCTTGTTGGTACACAGTAGTATTCATATGCCATCCAGCACTTAGAGGCTAATGCAGGAGGATTATTGTGAGTTCAAGGATAGTCTGGGTTACATAGCAAGACTTTGTCTAAAAATAAGAACAAGGGCCTTTTATAAGCCCTGTCCAGAAGTCTGCTCACAGGAGAACAGCTGGTTCTTGGCTCTGCCATTTCCTCACTGCAGTCAAGGACAAGCACATATCTGAAGCTATTAAGCTCAATTGCTCAACTGTAATTGGGATGAATGTAAGTATTTCTCAAAGCTGCTATAGAATTAAATAATGCAACCTGTGGCAAAGGTCTTTCTAAAGCTATAAAGTAGTCACAAATACAAGATGGCATTATATTCAACTAGATCAACTTCCTTGGAGTCAAAATTCTTGTATTTTCCACACAGTTCTGTCAAGTACAGTATTGCACATAAAGTGGGCTGATGCTGCCTCATTTCCACTATCAAGGCCAAAAAGTAAATATCCACATTGGCTTTTTCTTCTACCATATTTTACAGACAAGATTTTCTTACCTAAATAACATCCTCAGGCACAAACCCCTCATTTTGATGTAATAATAACTCAAAGATGTAAATTCCCTCCTTCCCCTGTTTCTTCCAATCCTAACTCTCAATTTTTTTCTTCCCCTAGTCCCTTTTTTCCTTTTCCCATAACCTGTAGCACCAGAAACCAATTATGAAACCTCAGAATTCCTCTTCTCTCCTCCACAGCACCCCAAGCTTCCATTTTCCCAATGCGCAGGCAATAATTTGCCTGACCCAAACATCCCTAAGACTCCAACATGCCTATTTGCCTAGCTACTTCTACCTCTGCTGGCAACTGCCCCTTGAAAACACACCAGGCCTGCTGGACTTGGTTTTCACTTAGGTCCTCGGGGGAGAACGGAGATAAAAAGAAGTACACATTAGGGCTAGAGAGAAACCACTTTTTTCCGTGGTGTGCAAAGACACATCTCTGACAGGCCATTCTCCCTAGCCACTAACAATCAATTCAGGTCAAGAAGCTGCCTGAAGCCGCCCAAACACACTGCATTCCCTATGTAACAAATATCTACCCTCGACCTGAATAGTACAGTCCTAGTGCCTACTTCATTCTCATGACAGCCAAAGACAATAATCAGATACTAGCTGCTAAGGACAGACATATTCAAAGGACCAGATGATGCGGTGACTTCCCATCAGCTTAACAGAGCTTCTCTGCTAGGCATGGGCTTTAAATGCAATCACTAGGAGCTCAGAAAATTAAATCAACGTTGTATCAATCTAATTTTCTCAAGATGCTAATTCCAAGAGCCTTCTGTGCTGCCTGGAACATGGCGAGGGGCCCTGGGAGAGAAAATGGGTGAAGGCTGGAGGGCCTACAGCCAGTTTTACCAACATGGAGCAAGTACTTAGACAGGTGGAAGTGACACATCAAAGAACGTGGAAATAAGTGCCTCTAGCTGGTGGGTAATAGGGTTGGGAGGAGTCTAGCAGAATGAGGGTTCATGAAGCAGAAACAGGTCTGGGGGCAGGTGGCTCCTGGACCTGTCACTGTAAAGGGAACAAACTTTCTAGGATCTGGTAAAAATGCTTTGACCCCACAGGGAATTCCAGAATGAAAATTCCTTTTTTGTTTTCTCTGTCAGTACAGAGAACCAATGTTCAGAGAAATGAGATGTAGCAGAGCAGAAAATCATTTTGTTCTACCACTTCTTGAGAAAGGCCAAAGCCTCATAATTATGATCCCACACAGAGCTTGTTCAGGGTAGCAGAAAGAGAAAATGACCCTGCTGAAATCACAGCTCTTTAGAGCCTGCACACTGGGACACTCCTGGGAGCAAGGAGCACCGAAGGATTCTATCTGGGGAATGCAGAGCAAAACACATCACTGCCACACAGCAGGAACACAGTCACACTGAACACATGGCTATCTCTGAGCTACTGAAGCTTAGGTCCAGTCAGCACCACGAAAATCTCACCCCACAAGAGTCCAGGGGATTTGTGAACATGCGATCAAACACAAAATCCATATTAGCCATCTTCATCGCTGCCCTGTAACAAAGCAAGGTGGAAAAGCATGGGTCAGTGCCTGGAGTACAAAAAACTGAGGCTCAGATGAAGGGGGAGTGGGGGGTGGGAGTGTCTAGCACACCTGTTAAGGAAAAAGACTCCTCGGATCATCTCGTAGGGATTGGCTCTGGTGCGAGCTCTCCTCATCTCCTCCCCATCCAGGATGTCAAACACACTCTGCCAAAAGAGAAGGAGACGCTATACCAAGCATCACATCGGATCCTCTGGGGCAGGACCACGGTCTCAAGACTCAATGCCTCCCAAGGACCTGGGTTCCTGCTGCATCTCAGCTCTGAACTGTCCAGTTGTATAACCCTGATGTTGCTCAATTCCTCTGACCCTCAACTGCCTTCACCTCTAAAGTGGTAAAAATCCCAATGAAGCAGATGCCACGCTGTGGTTAAAAGCACCTCTGCTACATAGAAAGCCAACTCAGTGCACAGCTAATTCTCACAGAAAGTTGTTTCCCTGAGGCACCATAACCTTCCAAGGGATTCAGGATCCCTTGATCAGAAACAAGCTGGGTAGTGGTGGCACACAGGGCAGAGACAGCGAGATCTGTGAGTTCCAGGCCAACCTTCCTGTCACACACACCTCCACTCCAGGGGGATCTCTCCTTCCTTCTAACTCTCCTCTCTAGAAACAGCCACCCTCATTACACTTGAGATATAGTCACTTTATAGGTATATTCCCAGCCCTGTGTGTGAGGTGGCCTTCATTCTTCTCAAACCCACTTCTTCCTCAGAGTACCCCAGGTGTGTGCTTCCTGACCCGCCATCGGGCCGGAAGATGGGAGGGAAGCTAACAGTGTTAGTGACTTCCTTTAATACTCACAACCACCCAGACAAGGGCTGTCTACAATCTTACAGAGAAGACAAACTCACAGGCACCCAAGCTACAAGCCCACAGTCACACAGCAAAAACATTGTAGAAATGAGGTTAAAATACCAATCTATTTGACGCTAAAAAAAAAAAGACTCTAAGCTTTCACTTCCCAGGCCCCTCGGTATTAGCAGGATGTGACACACTGAGGTTGAGTGAGTGCTTTGCTGACTGCTAACAACATGGCCAACACAACAGCCAAGGCAGGTAGCTATCAGAAAAAGATCTCCTTGGTCCCACTCCCCCCTTAGCCACAGGCTTCACACCTACGCCAGCCCAGCCTTACCTTACACTGCAGCACACTGTGAAGCAGCTCTTCCCCACAGAACTCTGTTTCATCTTCAATAACCATCTTTCTCTACAGGGGGAAGAAAATCATAAACATTGCTCAGAGTAGAAGGGGCTTAAGTCCCTGCCAAGAAACATCAATCCCTGAGGGGCAGAAAAAGACAATTCCAAATCCCTCTGGCTGTGCTCCAGATGGCTGTGAGATGAAGCAGTCTGCTGGGAGCTCTGGGTACAATACCATATGGTCATAGGATGCCCAAATGCGGAGGCTGGAAAGAACACACAGGAAGGACACACACAAGCTGTCTGCCCCTACCCTAGAGCAGAAAGGCAGAAGGACAGGGCTCCCCGACATGACAACCTGTCCTTCATCCAGAAAGCCTCCACTCTGAGATGGGTACAAATGCCTGCTACTGGGCATTGACTTGCTAATGTTACAGAAAACAAGGACTCAACTAGCGCCATTCTTCAGAGGACACCAAGACCAGCCCTGCCAAGTGCTGCTACCTCAAAAACAGCTTTTCCCATGGGATGTCTATGTGCGTGCACATGTATGTGAAGGCCCATCCATGCCATGGCATGCATGTAGTGTTCAGAAGACAGTCTCAGGAATTGGCGGGGAGTCATGTTGGATCACACCAGAAATCATACCAGGCTTGCATGCACATGCCTCTACCCACTGAGCCATCTCGATGGCCTAGTGTCAAATTCTATTATTCTCAAAGTCATCGAGGGAGCTGAGGATGTATGTCCAATATAGAGTGCTTGTCTAGCATGTATAAGTTCAATCCCTAATGCTCAAAACACCAACAAAACCCCCAAGAGTCATTGTTTATAAGTTAGATAGCAGTTTATTAAAAAAAAAAAAAATCAAAACTAAGATTCTTAAATGTTTATTTACTTCAAAAGAACAATATGCTAAAATGTTCTATTTAAAACTTTACTTTCAAAACAAAGTTTGATAAGTAGTTGTAGTTTCCACTTCTGGAAATTTCTTCAGTGTGTGGCTTGGTAAAAATAAGGAGCCCAGTTCTCTACTTTGCTTTTGCATCTCAGTCAGCTATCACAGTGCAGAAACTGGCCTCTAGAAAACCCCATTAGACATATGAAGAAAACCAGAGTGAAAAGAACAAAATCTCAGTACCATGAAGACAGCTTTGACTTCATGGAGGTCCTGAAATCACCCTACTAAAGACCACAGTGGAGTGGTAATCAGTCACCTCATTTTCAGTTTTCCAGAATGAAATTAAACAAATGCCCTTGTCACTCTGAAAACAGGGATGGTATCCTTTTACCTACTTGAATGGGGCATAGAAGTGAGCAGACAATGCACTGACACATAACATGCTACTCCAAAGGTATCCACATGGAGTGCAGTAATGACTGGTTTTTCTGTTTTTCAAGTTTGATACCACATTTCCTGGGGCACACCCCTGTGACACAGCTCCCACATTTTTAGATTCAAAGGAAAGAAAAGGCAGAAACTGGGTACATTCTCATGAAATCCTACCTTTCCCACAACCATCCAGTCACTCATTTCCTGAGAGTCAGGAATTTCAGTTGTACATTCTGGAAACCATGACACCTGCTCACAGGCACTGGGCTACAAACGAAAAAGAGAGAGAGAAGTCAGGTGAGATAGGGCCTTAGGATTCTGCCCCAACCTACCAGGGCTTCCCCAAAACAATTCAGAGGGTCTCAGACAGGCTAAGAAGGATCTAAACTGGTGATGCTAAATGACAAGTAGTCAGACATGAGAAATGAAAGCTGGAATTTTCAAGTTCAGCTCCTGAAAAACATCCCCCAACTCTATTTGAATCCTTTAGAAAATTTCTGAATCTCCAATGTTTCTTTCATTTGTTCCAGTATTATTTGATGAATACCTACTGTAAGCCCTCAAACTAAAGAATGAAATGAGACATGTCTTTGACCTAAAGGCATTAATAAGAGAACGAGGACAGAGAAATACTTAGTCAGTGCCACATAAATACCATTCTCTGTAAAGATAAGGCTTAATTAATAGCACTTAGACTCACCTCTTAATGCTAATGCCTCCGGTGTTGTTCACAAAATAACCTAGAAACCAGTAAACAGTCTTCCCACACTGACTCTAAGGGAGCAGAAGCTCACCTCTAATGTCTGCTTCCTCTTAACTTTTCAAGTGCTTTCTGGACAGACTGAACCAGGGTTCTTGCCTGTCATGCACTAGCACCACTTACAGAGCTTTAAATGGTTAAGGTTGGTCTGATGTGGGGACATATTAAGTCTGCAAATAATTGTACAGAGAACCCAAGACTAAGTACCAATGGGCTAGAAAAATGTGGATTCTGAAACCTATCCAGGTTGCTAGCCTAAGTAGCAGCTAAACAGATTGCTTCCCAAGCACAAGATTCATCACTGCAAATTGAAGCAATGTGATAAAGGTAAGGTTACATGCTCTGAAAGACATAGAATGCCATAACAATGCAAGGTTTCAAGGGCAAGTCAACCACCATCAAGACAGAAAAGTAAAAAGAAAATCACTGAAGCCTTTGTGCATGAATCTGGTGGTGAGTTATGGTTTCTTCTCCACTCCAAAAACCACCTTTAAGCACAAATGTAAAGTATAAGCTGTACACAACAAAAAATTCATAGACATACTGGACATTCATTTGTTGAATAAAAGCAGAACCAATCTCCCCATGGAAACCTGGATGGATTTGTCTGAGATATAAAATCTTGAACTTTACACACATGCACTCCCTGAGCACTTTTTTCTGTGGCCCACTCAGCCTCATCTGACTTAGAGAAGTGGCGACCAAGGCTGTGCGACTAAATTAATCCGTTCTTCTTTCCTTCCTTTCTCTCTTCCTTCCTTCCTTCCTAGACAACTTCAGTCTGAGAAAAGCAAATTATGGCTACTGCTAACTGCAATAGCTTCACCATATAACAGAATTTTTAAAACAGCCTCTCTTCTTAAGAGAGATTTTTTACAATCAACTTTCATACTTCAAATTTAACAGTGAACTCAAGTCCTGCCCCCCTGAAGGGACCAGAGCCTCTATGTACATGTTTCCACACACTAGGACAAGTAACACTCAGGATTTTTAAAGCAAAGCCTATGTGTAGCCACAATTATAACTGTTTCCCAGCACTCAAAGCCATACCTGCTTACCTACGGCTACCATGTAGGCAGTCAACTATGCTGTTTCCCCTAACCTCAACTCTGTAACATTAATGTCTCACATTATTATTGTTTTCAAGTACTTTTATTATACTTACTTCAAATCCTTTGAGGAATAAGGTAAAAATAAATAAAACTTCAACACTATCTATGCATGAAAATGAATTTTAAAAGCCTCTTTTTGCCTAGAGATATTGATTGCTCAGTGGGAAAGTGCTTTCATGGTATGTGTGAGAACTGCTTGATTCTCAACCCTGCAAACAAAGTTTCTCCATCCTACAACAGATACAACCAAGTAATAAGCAATTAACTAGCACAATAGAACTGTACACAAGTAAACACATGTTCAGAACCTGGGTAACAAAAGCCGGTGAAGAAGGAAGAACGTCAGAGGCTCATAATCTGCCCCACACTCAAGGGGCAATGGGTATCCATTTGCCTGTTGAACCTTCCTAGTAGAGAGAGAACTCCCTAGCCTGTGAAGTTTAACAGTCTACTAGCAATATTCTACTTACACTATTAAAAGTTCATCTTCCTTCTATTATATTTTATCTAATAATCTTAGTTCTAGAAAAAACAGAAACAAAGTGGTATTTCTGCATACTGTCTCAGAGTTCTTTTTCATTATGTCTTACTTAGGGTTTCTATTGCTGTGATCAAACACTATGACCAAAATACACCATGACCAAAATGCAGTTCAGGAAGGAAAGGGTTTATTTCCCTTACACATCACAGTCCATCATCAAAGGAGTCACAGCAAGAACTAAAACAGGGCAGGAGCCTGGAGGCAGGATCCGAAGCAGAGGCCATGGAAGGGTGCTGCTTATGGGCTTGCTCAAGCTGTCCCCTCCCACCCTGTGCCCCTGGGGATCCTGGAACTAGTGGAACTAGGTCTGTAGACCAGGCTGGCCTCAAACTCAGAGAGATCCACCTGCCTGTCTCCTAAATGCTGAAATTAAAGGTGTATGCCACCACACCCAGCTCACAGCCTGCATTCTTATGGCACTAAGGACCACCAGCCCAGGAGTGGCACCGCCCATGGTGAGCTAGACTGTGGGATAATGCTCTTGTGCACTGTAAACATTTGCTGCTTGTATTGATTTAATAAAATGCTGACTGGCCAGTAATCAGGCAGGAAGTGCAGGTGGGGCAATGAGACTAGGAGAATTCTGGAGAAAGGCAGAAGAGGAGACACCAGCCAGCCAGCCAGCCGGCCGGCCAGCCTCAGAAGAAACAAGATAAAAATGCTACACTGAGCAAAGGTACCAAGCCACATAGATAACATAAATGGAATCACAGGCTAATTTAAGTGTAAGAGTTAGATAGTAATATGCTGAACTACTGGCCTAGCAGTTAAATTGTATAAGTGGCTGCACTGCAGGACTTCAAGTGGAGAGATTTGTCCGGGCTAGACAGGACTGAGAAACTTCTGACTATACTGGACCCTCCACATCAATCATCCATCAAGCAAATGCACCATAGACCTGCCCAATTTGGTGGGAGCAGTTTCTCAATTGAGATTCTCTTTTCTAAAAGAACTCTAGCTTGTGTCAAGTTGACATAAATCTAGTCAGCACACCTTCCGTGTAAGATGCTAATCTTGGGCTCCTATAACCACCCTGCTCAACTGCTCATCCAAAATTCTACTTTGTTGAAATACGCTTTCAGAGAGCCACTCATTCAAAAACTGTTTCCTCCACTCTCACCAGTTTACCTCTGGCTCATCCCGCCAATCCACATTCAGTTCCCGATCAAAGCCCTGCAGTGTCAGACCCAAACCGCGGCGGCCTTTTTGATTGGAGGTCTCGACGATGTCCTTCCGACCCTGGCTGTATTTACCCAATCCTTCCCCTTCCCTGAAGCCCATCTTGGCCTGAAAAAGGAACAAAGCACAATTAATTGAGTCAACAGACATTTTTTTAGTCTCTATCACTGGTCATACATGTGATAGACCCTGAGAAATAGATGAGTGAGGCCTGCCTCTAGTTGGCCTTCTAGCCTAATGGTGAAAAGCATAAATAACTCACCCTGGACCAGCAACTATCTATTCTGTAGGTGAAGTCTAGGGCAACCCACTGCTATTAAGTGGGAAGGAGATCCAGGTAGGCTGATACAGTAGCTTCAACCTTACCCTTTGCCCAGGCATGTGGGTTTGCAGGAACCTATTCAATTAAGAGAGTAACTTGAAAGTTTGCTTCATGTAAATCAGAAGTAGGAGGACACTTTATGGTCCTGACACAGAAACGCTTTTTTGAATATCCTGTCTATAAACTGATGCTAAACTCCAGAGTTACGAGACAAAGGGGAGACCTCAAAGATCAGGAACCCAAATCTCATATCCCACATATTCTGACCCAATCAAAGCACTTCAGTGCAGAGGTTTAATTCCTCCTAGAGGTTCTACATTCTGTCTGAAAGCTGCCACTGCCACTTTGGGACTGGGCAGATCCTATGTAGCAGCTACAAGCCCTTTCCCTGGGTCAGAGGCTAAGTCAGGAGCTTCCTCAGCCTCCATTGACCCACAGCTCACTCACAGGTGTCAACAGCATCCTGACTTCTGACTCAGCAGCAGCACATCTCATTCTTAACTAACCCAACAGAATTCAGGAGCTGAGCATGACACAGGCTGGAGAGAAGACAAACAAGGGATTTCTCTCAACTCTGTATGGATACTAAGTTTTAATGAGGAAAGTGAGTGGGTTTCCCTCTCCCTCTTGCTATCTGTAAATGCAAGTGAAAGCTGAGGACAGCTGGGCCTTCTATAGAAAGAGATCGTGCTATTTGCATTTATTTTCAGCACCTCAGAATCAACAGGAATTAAGTCATTTCTTTTCAGAGTATTCCCTAGAGCAAACCATCATGGAAGCTCAACTGCTGACACCATGTCTAGGGAAGCATATCCATCATGAAGTAGTGAGGGTACCGCACTGTGATTCAGTTGTGGGCAAGACAGGAGATACCGGCATTTTTCATGGATGATTCCAAAATGACAGACATGTCTGTTGACAAAAGGCTACGCTTTCTCTACTACATTTCAACAGCCAGAAAGTAGGAGAAAAATACTCACAAACTAACCTGTACCAATTGGACCCCACCCCAACACCAATATACACTTGCCCTCTTTCTCTCAGCCTCCTGGGGCAGCTGTAAAAATCCATTCTGAACAATGACATACCATAAGCTTCTGGGAAACACTATTATACATGGAATAGCGAGAAGATGTTCCCTCCACAAGGGAATCTGCTTTGAAGGCATCTTTGAAATTCTCAGAGCAGGGCTGCTTCCCCTCAGTCTCACTGTCAGATCCACTAAGGCTTGTAGTTGATGCTGGAAAAGAAAGATTTAGGTGAGTCCATATCACAAGATTGCTTCTATATGGAATCCACATTCCACTTATTCAGTTTATGTCTAATATGTGTCTTCCATCAAATGGAGATCATGCAACGGCCCAGGGTCAAATCTTGACTCTTGCCAGCTGCATAATCTTGGACAAATCACCAAAGTTACTATGTGGCACAGACCACATGGCAATTATTGCTGCTTGGCCAAGTTCTAGCATGTCGACTTTTTGAATCACAGTTCTCCAGCACCCTTTTGCTTTCATTGTTAACAATTCTCACTATTAAACCTTTCCTGTGGGCTTCAATGGAGGATGAGGATGTATACAAAAACAAAATAATTCTTTGAAGAAAAAAAAAAAAAATCCCACCACCATGGAACCATATAGCATGATCATCCTGCCTACTCTCATACAAGTCAACACCAAGCTACTAGAAAATTTAGATAACTAACATATGCTTAATAAGTGAGGTTTATTTTGGGGCTGGAGAGATGGCTCAGAGGTTAAGAGCACTGACTGTTCTTCCAGAGGTCCTGAGTTCAATTCCCAGCAACCATATGGTGGTTTGTAACCATCTATAATGACATCTGGTACCCTCTTCTGTATACAGTATACATAATAAATAAATAAATCTTTTAAAAAATGAGTTAAAGTTTATTTTGATAATCAAGACTTATAAATTCCTAAGGTCTACTCACGTTCACAATAGTAAATGTCCTTGCTCATGTTAAGCTTTAGCTATTTGGATAAATTAAGCTATATTAAAAACTGCAATATTCTATATTGGAGTGTCTGGTTCCCCAAGTAAAGTTTTCAAGAAAGTTCCTGCTTGCCAAAAAGGGAATCATTCTCATCTCCAGCAAGAGGAATTTAACATATGACTGGTGCCTATTAACTTGTCAAGGTCAATGCAGCTTCTCCAATCTGAGATCACAAGCTACACCCCAGCTCACTTACCCCCTTTCTCCCATTTAATCCTTAAAGGAATTACAGAGTAATAATCAGTAATGAGGCAGCCATCCCGACTCACCCTCAGACCATGTCGTTCTCCTCACCCCTCCTCACTGACTCTGTACCTCCTCCTTGGAGCCTTAACCCCATGGGAGCCAGACTCCTAAACCTACTGGTATGCAATACAGCAGGAACTCAAACAAAATCATTTTGCTACCTCACCTTTTCAGTTTTATCCACTATCAAACTGAGGTGGTCATACCTGCCTCACAGGGCTCCTTTAAAACTAAAATATGAGAAAGTACACTATCAAATGTAATGTGTATAGTAAAGATGTTATTTTTTTCTGCTACTGTTCCATATTTAACATGTATCTTACAAAGAAATCTATCTTCTCATTTATATCACGTTTCTTTGTTTGCTTATCTGCATGTTACTGGGAAGTGAGTATGAGTGAAAGTCAGAGGATAACTTGTAGAAGCTGATTCTCTCCTCCTATCAAGTGAGTTCCAGAGACTGAATTCAGGTCTTCCAACCCAGCACCTTTACCTACTGAGCCACCATCTTTCCAGCCCAAATGTCTAAACGCTGATTGCTTAACCACTTAGTTTTTTTCTCTTTGCATTCACAGTCCTTCAGACTTGCAGGCCTCCACTAAAGCTGGCTATAGGAAGAGAAAGAGGGAAGAGGGAAGTGTTGTGGAAAATTTAACTGTGTTCCATTTCTTTATGCTGCAGAATATTCCTGTAACTGTATAAAGGTGTGTTACACTTGTTTGTGCTTCATTTAATTATGTGAAGATGTGTTACATTTGTTTCACCTGCCTGCCTAAGGTACCTGAGTGGTCTAATCAAAAGCTCCAACAGCAGACAGCCAGGCAGAAGGACAGGTGGGGCTGGAGGGCAGAGAGAACAGACAGGAGAAAGGAAGGGAGAAGAGGGGAGAAAGAGGGGGCAGCCCTGGAGCTAGAAGCCGGGCAGCCCCCAGCAGCACACACAAGAAGCAGGGAAAGTGAGATACACACAAGGAAAGAAAGTGAAGAGAAACAGGTGAAGTTATAAGAGCTAGCAGGAAATGAGCCTAAGCTAAGGCAGAGCAGTCGTAACTAATAATAAGTCTTGGGTCATAATTTGGGAGCTCACTGGTGGCCTAAAAGAGAAAGCCTGCTACAGGAAAGGGGGAAGGAAAAAGGAAAGGAAGGCTAGGAATGAAGACAGAAACTCCAGCAGGATAGGCCATCCTCTCCACAGTCCACCAACCTTGTCAAAGAACTCCACATAAGATCTAACTCAGCAACAGCCAGAAAGAATGATGGCCATCAAGCTGAGATGCTTTTCAGTCTGGGTATTCACATTTACTGTGCTAAATGAACATTTACTTGAAGGCTACTTCATCCACAGTAATTGTATTCAGGAGGTGTTCTGCTGTGATAAACACCATGACAAAACAACATAGGCTGATTTCATCTTACAGTGTACTGTTCTTCAGGGAAGCCAGGGCACAAACCTGGAAGCAGGAACTTAAGCAGAGACCAGGGAAGAGAACTACTTACTGGCTAGCTCCCCATGGCTTGCTCAGCCTGCTTTCTTATACATCCAAAGACTACCTGCCCAGGATGGCA
Organism: Sigmodon hispidus; assembly: GCA_004025045.1. Lineage (NCBI taxonomy): Eukaryota > Metazoa > Chordata > Mammalia > Rodentia > Cricetidae > Sigmodon > Sigmodon hispidus. The sequence goes on from PVIH01005594.1 coordinate 67,209, forward strand.
CCACCTGGTGCAGGCCAGGCCCTCCAACATCAATCATTAATCAAGAAAATGCCTTACAGGTCAATGTGATGGAGACATTTTCTCCATTGAGATTCTTTCTTTCCAGATGACCCTAGCTTGTGTCAAGCTGACAAAACCTATCTAGTACAACTGATCATTTGTCAACTAGACATAGAAACACATCACGATTCAACTATAATCTTTCTTTTCTCATTTGTCCCTAAAATGTCAAGTTATTATTAGTATCACAACGTAAAACATAACTTTAAAAGTCTCAAAGTATTAAAATTCTAGCACTTTCAAAGTTCAGTCTCTTAAAAATATCCAAGTCTAGCCTCATGATCAGTTGTTATCACTGGGAAGCCTGCCCTTTTCTGAAGAGAAATGGGGTGTGGGGGAGTGAGATGCACATGAGGGAGGGAGATGGACCAGGCGGAATGGAGGATCTTGTAACTGCGGGCTCCTGTAAAATCAAAATAAGTTACATACTTTTTATTCCAAGAGGGAAGAACCAAGGCACAGTCACATGCAAACACAAAATCCAACAACGTCAAAAGTTCAGCTTGATGTCTGGGACCCACTCTTGATCCTCTAGGCTCCAAAGGGCTTAGACAGCTCCATTTCTCCAGGTCTGCCACTCACAGCACATGCAGCTTGTCTCATAGGCTCAAGGCCACTCCACTCCTCTGTCCTCTCCTCGGGGGTCACTGGCATTGTACTGGTGTCTCCAATGGCCTCTCCTGACCTCTCAAAAATGCCAAGCCTCAGCCATTCTCTGTGATCCCTGCATGCCTTTAAAACCAGTACGAAGTGAGAATCGTACACATTATCACAGCCAGAATGAGTTATAGCCTCGGCCACCTCTTGACCACAGCTTCTGTGTGCTGACCCTGAAGTAATAACTCCCAGGAGTCTTCACCTCAATAATGCTGGTCTCTTGTTAATCATAACTGATTTCTGAGCTCCAGTTAATCAGCATTAAATGTCCCAGTAAAGCAAAGGCTTTACCTTGGTGGTACTGATCCTTTCTTAATCAGTCACATCTAACCAGGACTCCAGGTTCTTGATTCAAATTTCATATGAATAACCAATGACTCCATAATTGTTAATAACTCTCAGACTTCCCTCTGAAACTGCACAATACGTGCCTCCATCATCTGCACGATTTCAGCATTATTTTTTAGGTTCCCACAACAGCTCAGTAAGCTCTGAACATTCAACAGCTGATCCAGCCCAAATTTCCAAATTCCCTCTACAATCCCTCCCCAGAATACTATGGTCAGGTCAGTTACAGCAATACTCCATGAACCTGGTACCAAGCTCTGCCTTAGTTTCTAAGTGGAAGGAAACACCATGACCAAAAGCAACTTGGAAAGGATGGGTTTACATCATCTTAGAAGGGCATCATGAAGGGCAGGAACCAAAGCAGAGACCAACCAAGAGCATGAGAGAAGGGGAAAGACTTAAAGCTGCTGATTGGCTTGCTCAGCTTGTTTTTATTATAACCCAAGGTCACCAACCAAGCACAGCCCACATTGGGATCGGCCCTACCACATCAATCATTAATCAAGAAAATTTGACACAGGTTTGCCTACAGGCCAACGTGATGGAGGCATTTTCTCAACTGAGGTTCCCTCTTTCCAGATATCTCTAGCTTGTGTTGACAAAATAAACTAGCCAGCACAAGAGGTTTCTCAGACAAATCCACCTGAACCTGAAAATACTCTCAAAAGTGTGGACAAGAATTTCCTGACACTTCTACTAAAAATGATACAAACAGAAAACTAGGAGAAATGCAGAACAGGAAAAAAGGATGGTGATGTCCATCTGATCCCAAGGTTTAAGAAGCTGGGCAATCCTAGCACTCAGGAGACAGAAGCAGATGGATCTCTGTGTTCAAGGTGAGCCTGGTTTACAGATCACGTTCCAGGTCCGACAGGGCTACACAGAGAAACCTTGTCATGAAAAACAAAAAACAACCAAGCAACAATAACAAAAAAGAGGCTGGACAGTGAGCTGAGCATAGTGATGCTCACCTTTGATCCCAGCACTCGGGAAGTAGAAGCAGGTGGATCTCTGAGTTTGAGGCCAGCCTGGTCTACGTAGTTTCCCAAGACAGCCAAAGCCATACAAGAAGACCCTGAATATACACACACACACAGGGATTGGGGTCTGCAAACAGAATACCAAAATGATCTGCAACTTAAAGCAGATCATGATTCTAAAGTTTATCAGCACCAACCTCACCCCTTTGCAGCAAGACACACACCTGCATCTTCCCCATCATGCTTGCCTGGTTCTCCTGTCCACTGGGTCCAATACCATGAGTTATCTCACCACCAGAAAAGCCCTCATTGTGCTGAGTTAAAGCCAGGTATTAACTCATGCTACCCCCAAGGGCAGGATCACTCAGAGAACAGGAACTTTAGCCACAGCTAATGTTGTATCTCAAACATTCAGCATGATGCTTCCCATTTAGTAGAAATTATTTAAATCAGCCAGCTGTCACCTTTTCTGATGACCTGCTGAGTATATGGCTCAAGCTATTTCCTGGTACAAGAAGTGCCAGGTGTTCTGGCCTCAGAAGATAAGAACAGAATACACAATACAAAGAATTTGGCCTTCCTCAAACCATGATTTAGCCCAATTTCACCACCAGAAGGTTGAAATAGGATAGATACATTTGAGGCCAATAATATGGCTTGCAGATAAACGTGTCTGGAACCCCAGTGGAAGGAAAGAACCAGCGCCCACAAACTGCCCTTTGACCTCCATATGCATGTCATCATACACACACCCCACACACTAAAACCACTACCACACAACAAATAATAAATAAATGTAAAAAAAATTAGAGAAAAACGAGACATTAGAGCTCAGAATGTTGATACTGTTAACTAAAACAGACACTGGAGCTGCTGATATAGCCCAGGAGTAGAGCATTTCCTACCACACAAAAGACCCTGGACTGGATCCTTGGTGCTTACTGAATTAGAAAAGAGAAAAAAATAATTTTTTTTTGCTTGTCTAAATCAGACACTCTTTTCTTTCAGAACCTGTTTTTGAGAGGCCTACACTATATAAAATAGGGCACTTTCTATAAAAAAATAAATAAATGTCAGAGAACTTTAAAATTTAACAGATGAGATAATGTGTAGTTTTAAAGAATAGAACATTTGCAAAAGAAAGAAAAGGCCAGTAAATGTGTGGACCAAAAAAAATCTGACATACACTCAAACCTGTGTTTCTAAGCCAATCAGATCTTAAGAAGGAATTTTAGTTTAAGAGCCATGAAATCTGCCCCTTCTTATTATTAAGATGGCTGCCCAATTTTCTTAATAAGTATCTCGCTTATATTCACCAATGTAGCACACATCACAGTGGCAGAGAGTGCTACTCAGAAGGAAAGAGCAGAACATTAACAATAAGTAACCATGGAAACTGAGAGGTGAGGCGATATTTATTTTCTGTTTTGTACTTTCCTGTGAAAACTGAAGTGGGGGGAGGGGAAAACAGGACCACGCAGCTATAAAGAATTACCATTCCAAGCTTTAAAAAGAGATTGACTCCTTTCCAGAGAAACCATCAGGCAGTAGCTCTGAGAGGTAAGGCCTCCTGAGTGGCTCAAGACATTCCCCAGGCTGCAATCTATCGTCTCCCATATGGATGAGAGAGAGCGCTATGCAGCAGGTGTCCACGTGTGAAGGAACAGTGCTCCAAGGTGCAGATTCTCTAAGTTGCCTCCATTCCTTCCACCTGCACTGCTCAGTAGGGAAAGGGTGAAGCAGAGAATGTGCTCAAGTCCCTTCTGGGAGTCTAGTGAACAGGGTTAGTTAGAAGCTGCATTGTACAAGTTCTTATTCCTTCTACTAGCCTTATAGACATACGCGGGCCTACCCTGAAAACATCAGAAGCCTTTCTGAAAGGGAACTGTGCTTGCTCCAGCTCTAGGGAGTCAGGAGGCCAGTAGACTTCCTTGAGGGTCCGAGAATGAGAGTGGTATGGCACACAGCCATTACCAAACATCCAGGATTCTCACTACCCTTCGCTCCAAGAAAAAGTTATGCTTCCTTTTTCTTTCATGACTTCTTTGGGGGGAAAAAAATCAACAGGGAAAGTCAAATTTGGGAGGAAAACTTACCAGGCAAATCAGTGCTGGCCTAGGTACAGAGCTCCAGCACCAGACTCGGGCACAAAGACCTTCCCACTCCATCCCTCTTCCCAAGTCTGAATGACTGCACAGACACCAGACTTTGCAGATTCTTAGAGTGAGGGTAATGGTGCCTGAAAGTACCATAGTTCCTTGTGAGACAAAGAAGTAAACATGAAAAAGCTAACCAGCCTTATTTCTCTTTTATTCATGTGCATAATGCCAGTTCTTAGCTTGACATGACTTAAGAGAATGTTTCAGAGATTGCTCCTAATGTTCAAAGACTGCAGCAGCCACTCCTTATTTTTACCCCCTGGGCCTTGGACCACTCTTTTCAGATGAAATAGAGATCTGTCATGGCTGTAGAAGAACTGAAGAGGAGCTTTTATTTCCAAAAACCAGTAATAATTCAGCAAACACTGAGCCAAGAATTTAGTAATGAGGATATTTATGTACAGGACTAATAAGATCAGTCTATTAAAATAATTAGCTTCATTAAGAACTTGCCAAAGCTGGGTGACATCCCTATTTACCACCCAAGAACCAGAAAACCCAAAGAAAACATATTAGGATTTCCACTTAGGACTCTTCCCTACCTAAAACAAATCACTACTAAGTCATCCTAAAGAAGACAGACTTTATAAAAGAATAGGCCTCCCAGCTGTTGGCAAAACTGTCCACATGGCAACAGAACAGTAGAACAAGTACGCCCAGATTAAAAATATAAGTGATAAAGCAAGGCGAGCTCGGCTCCAGCCAATCCTGGCCAAGGTGAGGAGCACAGCGATACAGAATAAATTATGAATTTTAGTAAACCCCACATCCTACCTAACAAGTGCTGGGGAATACATCAGGATAGTATCCTTATACAGTTATACATGCAGGCAAAGCACCAATTCACATAAAATAAAAATAAATATTTGGGGGGCTGAGAGATGGCTCAAAGGTTGGGAGCACTGACTGTTCTTCCAGAGGACCGGGGTTCAATTCCCAACACCCACATGGCAGCTAACAACTGTCTGTAGTTCCAGTTCCCAGTTTCAGGCAAAACACTAAGGCAAATAAATAAAAATAATTTTTTAAAAAAAAGTTTAAAAGAAAAAAGAAAATGCTTTCAAAATCCTCTCAGAACATCTGGAAGAGAATGATGCCAAGATAATATCCCTTTCTTCATTCCCCTGGCTAAATGTCAAGCTGCTGAGCTGGCAATGTATCTACCTGTGATAATGAAAAACAAAATAAATAGATCTGCTAATGAATCATCACGTCGATCCAGCAAAGGAAGAAAACACAAGGTTCAAATAGAACTAATATTTTTCTATTTCATTATTATCCCCAAAGGGCATTTCTCAACCATCTAGCTGAACTGTATGTGCAGACAAAGGAACCTGAGCAAATGGAAACATCCCTGCTGTATGTAATTGAACAGCATGAAGAAGACAGTTGCATGTGCCACTCAGGAGACAGCAATCTTGTCAGAGCACTATCCAGGAGATGCCTAAGAGGAGCTGATACAGAACAGCCTGAAAGATGGAGGAGGGCTGGGCAAAGGAAAGACATCAGGGGTTTAAGATTCTTAGAAAGATGACACTATGACCTTTTCTCAGTCCTCCCCAGTAATTATATACTAAGCATCTGCTCCACTGCCAGGCCTGGGTAGTCAGGTTGACTCTTGTCCTGTTGTGTCACTGCGAGGCTGCCCTCTTCCTATAGTCAATTAACCTGGAACTATGTAGCTATTGTTGGTTTGTCTCTGCCTTCTGCCATGTTTTCTACAATGCAAGAAGCCAACTAGTCTATCGTCAGACACACATGAGTCTGGCCAGCTCCAAATCACCACTCTATACACACGCTAATCCTGAGTCACGAAGCTACTTCCAGAGCTATTTTGTAAAATTAAGGAGTGTGCCAGGCTGTAATCACACTTCACAGCCACATTTTTAAAAGTTTAAAATGTCACCTGGTGGCATTTAATCCCAACACTCATGAGGCAGAGGCAGGTAGATCTATGAGTTTATTGAGGCTAACCTGGTCTACAGAATGAGTTCCAGGATAGGCTCCAAAAGCTACACAGAGAAACCCTGTCTTGAAAAAAAAAACAACAACAACAACAAAAAAAAACTTTAAAACATCCATCAAACTAGTTTCCTTAAAGGAGCCTCAACTTTATATGCTCACCATCTACACCTGGGAGCTGACGCTCACATTTTCAAAGATGTTACTTTGACAGGAAAAGTCCAAAGATCCACTTAGCACTAGATACTTACCCCCGGGCATGCTCTCCCTTGTCTCTCATGGTCCTCTCCTTACCCAAGGGAATCTATGCACTAGCATGGAGGTTTTTGTTTGCTTGTTTGTTTCCATTTACTGACTATGGTCACATAAAGACTTTCTCCTCTACCCTGAAAGCCACTCAGACTTTGGTTGGTTGGTTTTTGTTTTTCAAGATAGGATTTCTCTGTGTGGTCTTGGCTGTCCTGGACTTCACTCTGTAGATCAGGCTGGCCTCGAACTCAGAGATCCACCTGCCTCTGCCTGCCGCCACCACCACCACCTAGCTACCACACAGAGGGTTTTACAATTGTTTTTTTGGACAGGCCCCACTACATGCTCAGGTTGGTCTCAAGCTCTTCATCTCAAGTGATCTCTCTGGTGTCAGCACCTCAAACAGCCAGGGACCAGGCATATGTGACTATGCTTAACACCACTGACGCTTTGAAGGCAGCCATACCTCCACATGCAAGGTCACAAGAGTCTCTGTCCGGCCTATGTCACAACTGCACCAAAGCTGCGTTAGGCTCACCTGTCCCTCTGGGCAGCTTCACTGGAACAGCTAATGTGTAACTGTCCTTGCATGAACCTACCACTAGTAAATAAACATCCACAAAGGACGCTTCACATCCTTTTAGTCACCAATCTGTTACAAAGTTTCATTCCAGTTTACCAGTGATCACACAGAATGTGAAAATGCAAGCCTGCTATATGAATACAGTGTCTATCTTCAAAATTCCTGTCACTTATAAACTCAGAAGGAATTTTATTTGGAAATAAGGTCTTTGCAGATATAATCAAGTTAAAATAAAATAGCGCTCACTAAAGCAGCGTAAGTCCTAAACCAATGACTACCATCCTCCTAATAGGGAAATGTGGACACAGACACAGGAAAGCAGAGCCATCAGACATTACAGCAGTAAGGAGGGGAAGTATCTTCCCAAAGCCTTCACAGGGAGCAGCCCTACTGACAATCTTGCTGAGACTGCTCATCTCCAGAAGTGTGAGAGAAGAGTTCTGCTGTAAGCAGTGCAGCATACTGGAGTTTGCTAGAGCAGCTCTCAGAAGTGAATGGAAGCAGGGTATAGTGGCACACACATTTAATCCCCACACTTAGAAGGCAGGGGCAGGGGGATCTCTGTGAGTTTGAGGTCAGTCTTGTCTACATAGTGAGCTCCAGGATAGCCAGGGTTACATAGAAAGACTCACCTCAAAAAGAGTGAGAGAAAAAAAAGGGGGTGGGGAGGAAGCAATCAATAGTGCTGTCCTGTCAGAGTACTTCTGACTGCTACATGAAGTGAATTCAGGCACTGTGAAGGTCCACAATGTTAAAATTACAGGCAATGCAAAGTATCTTTCAACCACACCAACCAAATCTTTGAGTGGAATATAAACAGCAGTCAGAGTAATGCTCCACCACAGCTGGGTATTTCCAACTACAACTGCAGGAACTGAGAAAACTGTTCAAGAACCAGAGTCAGAGCACCCCACATCTACAAAGGAGCACCAAAATTAATAGCATTAAAACCACAGCACTCACTGTTACCACTTCTTCTGCTTGACTTAAGGCAGTGATAATGTCACCTGCTGAAGGACCAGGAACAGAACTCAACACCTCTGGATTTCCACACATCCCTTTTTAAACTTAAAACATGTTTCTCTACTCTTGGTAGGAGAATAGTAGCAGAGTGGAAGTATAGCCACCACATTTCTGTTAAATTTGCTAATTTTGCCCAAGGAGTAGTGAATTATATTATGCTCAGTCAAGCACTAAAGATTCAAATAACCAGATGGCCAGTGGCCTTAGATCACATAGGCCAGCATTACCTTTTGCTGCATGATTGACAGAGGAGAGAGGTTCATCATCAGATGTGGAGCTGAGGTGCCGGGCAAATTCCCCAATTCGCTTCTGTTTCTTGAGGGGGGCAGTGCATTCTGGATCGGCTCTCCTCTTCATTGTTACTACAACCATAAATCTCATCAGTCAGCTCTTGGGTTAGAACTACTGGGAATGAAGCAAGGATCCGAAAGTATCAGCAACCACCAGCTGAATACAATTTGGCTACTCCCGCATCTGCTAGTGCCTCTTCCTCCAAATAAAGTCTAAGGAGGCGGCTACCTAAGCTCTGGTTTTCAGTAACAATGGTTAGTTTTATTAGAAAACAAGGTAATCTCAGACTTAGAGACCCCAAGGGTCACTGGCGTCAGATACCAAACAGCTAGATTAATTCAACAAGACAAAGGAGAAAAGAAGGCATTTGTGTACTTGTTATCCTATACTTTTTAGACAATAGTGGCTATTCCTGACAATGTATGCTGGAAACAAATTATGGCACCTACTAAGTTATAGGCAATAGTATTTCCAAGGACCACCATGGAATAATTTTTTTCATTTTTGCCAGAACAATTAAGATATTATATAATATGACAAAAATGCTGGGATTCTGGTTTATTTCATGTTTTGAAATATAAAAGTACAGGGCTGGAGAGATGGCTCAGAGGTTAAGAGCACTGACTGTTCTTCCAGAGGTCCTGAGTTCAATAACCAGCAACCACATGGAGGCTTACAACCTCCATGATGATGACATCTGATACCCTCTTCTGTATACTGTATACATAACAAATAAGTAAATCTTAAAAAAAAAAAAAAAAAAGAAATATGAAAGTACTAGTGTAAAGAATGGAAGCACTAGCTGGGTTATAACCAAAAGTGGGAAAGATCCTGGGATAACAGGTATCTGTAGTACTAGAATACAAAGATATTTTTTCCCTTAAAAATTTTTGACATTAATTTTAAGACTAGGAATACACTTCTATGATAAGGAAGTGTTAGTGTTGTTGGCATAGGCCTGTGTCTCAGCACTCCAGAGTTTGAGAGAATTTACAGCAAAACACCAAGCTAACCCTGTCCTGCATGTGCAAGGTCCTGGGATCCAGCCCAGCACTGCAAAGGGGGAAATTTTTTAAATACTCCAGTTAATACCATGATGGCCAAGAGAAGGTATACAAGAAGAAAGCATAAAGTTTTTTTGTTTGTTTGTTTGTTTGTTTTTAAAGGAAGATATGGCTCAACATTTACAACTGTGTACAGGTCCTAAGTTCAATTCCTGGCACTCACACCGGACAACTCACAACTGCTTGTAACTCTAGCTCCAGGGAAACAGACACCTCTGACCTCTGCAGGGATCCACACGTACACACACACAATTTAAAATAGTAAAAATAACTTTTACAAAAATGGATGGAATGAAGTGAGTTCTTCAGGAAAAGTAGTGTATTTACTAGCAGAACTCAGAAAGAAGCCTTAAAGTTAGAGGTATACAGACATCTTTGGGGAATGGAGACGGAGGGATGCAAGAATGGACATCTATGACATGTTGTCAGACACATGGTGGTTTAAAGATCATGCTTTCACTGTAAACTGACTACTCAGTGTTGTCATATAAAAATCAGAGCCAGTTCAACTTATTTCAAAGCATTTGCTTGGGGGAGGAGGGCTGAAAAAAAAATGGTTTTTAACAGCAGCCAAAGCAAGAAAATCATGAAATTTGAAATGGGTCTGTGATTCCCAAAACCTAGAAAAATACTGGACCATGTTTTCGTGCCCAAGGATGAACAGGTGGACCCAATGTACTATCATTCGTTTCTCGGGACACAGGCATCGCCTATCGGAGGGAAGCAGGAAGTCCAGGAGATTGAATAAACTGAAAGCAAGGCCTCATGGAGCCACATTTCACTTAACATCATAGACTGCCCCCAAAAGACCCACAGGTGCGCCCGTTGGAAAGTTCATCACAGCCTTCCTCAGGCCACAGGACGCAAAGAGGGGCTCCTTTACCTTCGAAGGCGTCTGGGAGGTTGGGGGGCGGGACTGGGAGCATGGAGAACTCAGTGTGCAATGTGTTGGGGGCCGGAGCGAGAAAAGGAAACAGCTGTGTGGAAGGAAGGCAAGGCGGCAGATACGAATGTCTCCTCTACCAACAGCACCTTCGATTGGGAGCTCGAGGGAGGAAATCCAGTCCAAGCCGCTCATTTTCCCCGCCAAGGCAAGGCCACAGAGCTGCTAATCGAGTGACCTACAAAGGCAGACACGCTGTGACCGGGCACTTGGAAGTGCACAGCACCGAGGCCTGCTTTCTACCCGCGGCTGGCTTCAAACGCCCTCTGCAGCCTCCACGCCCGCGCCTGAGTTTCGCATTGCTACCCATATGCAGAGCGGGGAGAAGGGGACGCCGCCATCTCTCCCGGACGGGCTTCTCGTTTTGGAACGTCAAGTGCACGCAAAGACCAGCAGCTGCAGCAGCCCGGGCTCCCGGGAGGTCGCTGGGGAGAAGGGGGGCAGGAGCGGGGGGGGGGGGAAAGCTACCAGGAGGCGAGCAGGGTCGCCGCCGCCGCAGGGGAAGGATGCTGGCTGTGCCCGCGCGCCCGCCCGCTCGCTCCCCCCGGGCCGCGCGCCGGCACTCACGCTGAGGGGATGGGGCGAGCGAAGACGAGGGGTCAGGCCGCCACGACCGCCGCCGAGCCCGGCCCTGCCTGCAACCTGCACCTCCTCTCTCACTTTCGTTTCCTCTCGGGCCAGCCAGCTAGCTGCGCAGTCGCGCTCGGATCCCGCCTTGCGGGCGGCGCCTCTTGATAACGTCACGAGCCCGCCGGCCCCGCCCCGCGCCGGGTTCAGGCTTGGGCCCTGGGAAAAGCCCGGGTCACGCAGCGCTTGGAGCCCAAGGCGCCTGCGCGGAAGGGCGTACTCGGGATAAGAAGATATTACGAAAGAAACCCAGTGTCTTCTCTCTAGGGAAGAGAAATCAATCCTTCACCTCAGTTTACTTCATCTTGTTATGGGGTACCTGAAGAGAAAAACTCCCAAGTTGCCCGAATAAATCATGTGGAGTTTTACTGTCTATTACCACCACCAAGCAGAGTAGCCGGAAGTACCCTCGACCTCAAGTTTGTTCGAAATTTTAAAGACAAGGACCGCAATTGTGATGTGTACAGAAAGCAGTGCCGGCATCTATAGCAAGCAAGCATTGTTTACAGAAATAAACAAAGCAATTAAATCAGACAGTTAACCTTTAGGTCAGAGTCACTTTGTATAGGAATTTAAGGATAGTATAAGCGACCAGAGACAAAGTTTACCCAAGATAGTTTTAGCAATGAAAGTATTCTTAGAAGCGGAGTAGTGGTGCACGCTTTTAATCCCAAAATTCGGGGAGTAGAGGCAAGCAGATCTCTGACTTCAGAGCCAGCCTGGTCTACTGCACTAGTTTTAGGACAGCCAGAGCTACATAGTGAGACTCTCTCTCACCTCCCCCCTCCCCAATATATTCTTTGGAATGGCTTCATGAGATGACAGAATCTCATCTTCGTTATATAGATTAATAAGCAATGTCAGAGAAGCTGAAAACTGGCCAAGGTCAAGGCCACTGTTCTCACTACATAGGACACACTTGAAAAGGACAGCGGACTAGAAGTAGCTGAGTGTCAAGAGTGTTTGACTGGGTCACAGCAGGTCCTCAGACAGAAAGAAATGCCATCTGTGGTATTTGACCATATGGACAAAGATGGACTGTCGTCATCTCTAATCTCCCCCTTCCCATTTTCAGAGTAATGCAACTTGGTTTGACATTCTCAGCTGTCCCATGAATTCAAATGTCACCATGTGTTCTCCTATAATGCTGCTTTTTTAAAAAAGGGGATTTTATTTTTATGTGTGAGTGCCCTATATGCATCTATGTATGTGCACCCGCATGCGTGCAGTAACTGTGTTGGCAAGAAGAGGGCATCAGATTCCCGGGAACTGGAAGTACAAAGGTTATGGGTGTTGGAACTGAACCGCGGTCCACTGAAAGAGCAGTGAGTGCTCTTTACCCCTGAGCCATCTCTTCAGCCCTTTTCCAAATGACTGGCATTATATAATCTGCCCTGTTTATCCAACCAGGGTCTGATGAGTTTCCCCTTTTTTCATTTCCCTGAAGCCAACAATATGTCTGAGACTTGAATTCACTGGAAACCTTTCCTGACTTCACAAGAGTAATTAGCATCACCTCTGCTTAGGAGAGCTAGCAGGCACTGGTTCCTCCTTCCACCATGTGTCTCTCAAAAGACTCTAAGGTTATTAGGCTTGGCAGCAAAGCCAGTACCCTCAAAACCATCGCACAGACCCCTAAAGAACCTTAGAAGGGGGCTGGAGAGATGGCTCAGAGGTTAAGAGCACTGACTGTTCTTCCAGAGTTCAATTCCCAGCAACCACATGGTGGCTCACAACCATGTATAATGACATCTGGTACTCTCTTCTATATACTGTATACATAATAAATAAATCTTAAAAAAAAAAAAAGAACCTTAGAAGGAAGAGAGTCAGCAGACAAACAGAAGTTATAAAAATAAGTGGACTGAGAAATTTATCACTGGAAAACACATTAACTGCTAGGTGTAGTGACACATGCCTTTAATCCCAGCGTTTGGGAGGCAGAGGCAGTCAGATCTGACTTCTAGACCAGCCTGATCTACATACACAGTTGAGTTCCAGGCCGAAGAATGAGACTCCATCTCAAAAAGGAAAGAGATGGAGGGCGGGAGGAGGGAGAAAAGGAGGGAGGGAGAAAGAATAATAAAAACTATTTCACAAGTTGGCTCAATAGCAGAAGAGAGATGATAGAAGAATCATAAAACTTGATTCCATCAATGAAGAGTATTGTTAGAAAACACTGGTGTTGTAGGAGGTGGTGTCGCACGCCTTTAATCCTAGCGCTTTAGAGGCAGAGACAGGTGGGCTCTGTGAGTTGGAGACCAGCCTGGTCTACAGAGCAAGTTATAGGACAGTCAGGGCTACACAGAGAAACCCTATCTTGAAAAACCAAAAATAAGAAAAGAAGAAAGAAAAGATTTTAGAGTGAGACAGCATTCCAGGCTGAAGATGGTCTGGAAACCTCCACCAACTGCTGGGAGAAGCTGTATTAATCTCCTGAAAATCAAGAAATGACACACAAAATTTCTCAATTGGTGATTATCCAAATTTGCTTTACAGGAGCTTATTTTGAAGCCTTCTGTCTGTGATTGGCTGAGGATTCAGCTGCCCTGATTGGCTGAGATCAGTTCCTTCGTTGCTATGGCAGGTTTCTTTATACATCGAGACAGGTTACAGTTAACTATTCATGGAACAGACTTAGATTAAATATTATGACCCAAATGCAGACTCAGTTTAAGGCCAACTGAGTTAAGTTCATCAGTATCCAATTTCAACAAAGAAGGGAAAACATGATGGGTAAAAATAGAGCCCCAGAAAACAAAACCAAAAGATTTGACATCAGAGTCCCAGGAGAAAAAGAGAAAGAGGGGGCTGGAGGGATGGCTCAGAGGTTAACAGCACCAACTGTTTTTCCAGATGTCCTGAGTTAAGTTCCCAGCAACCACATGGTGCCTCACAACCATCCATAATGACATCTGGTACCCTCTTCTGTATACTGTATACATAATAAATAAATAAATAAATAAATAAATAAATAAATAAATAAATCTTTTTTTAAAAAAAAGAGAGAAAGAATAAATATTTGTTGTAGAAAAAATATTTATAATAGAAGGTCTTGCTATGTAACCCTGGATTGCTCCAAGTCTAAGATGGCACAGGGCTACATAATGATTTCAGGCCCAACTCAGTCTACAGAATGAAAGTCTGCCTAAAGAGATGGGAGGAAGGATGCTCTCATTTAGTCCCAGCACCCCAGAGGCAGAGGCAGAAGAGTCTTTGTCAGTTCAAGGCCAACCAGAGCTACATTGTGAGGCCCTGTCAATAATAATAATAATAATAATAATAAACCATACATACCTCAGCTAGGTAAACATACAGTGGATCATTTTTCATACTCTTTTTTTTTTTTTTTAAACTTTATTTATTTATTTATTTATTTATTTATTTGCCTTGGTGTTTGCCTGGAACTGGAACTACAGACAGTTGTTAGCTGCCATGTGGGTGCTGGGAATCGAACCCGGGTCCTCTGGAAGAGCAGATGGTGCTCTTAACCGCTGAGCCATCTCTCCAGCCCCCATTTTTCATACTCTTAAGTTCTTAAAAATATGCATAATGGTTGAAAGCAAATATAACATTGTCTGGTGAGGTTTTCTTTTTTTTTAAACTTTATTTATTTATTTAATTGCCTTGGTATTTGCCTGGAACTGGAACTACAAGACAGTTGTTAGCTGCCATGTGGATGCTGGGAATCGAACCCGGGTCCTCTGGAAGAGCAGATGGTGCTCTTAACCGCTGAGCCATCTCTCTAGCCCCTGGTGAGGTTTTCAATGTATGTGTAGATGTAACCCTCAGAAGATTCTAACAGAGGAAAGTAAAGGATCAGAGACGTAGGCTCTCTACATTCCATTGAGTTTTAAATTCAGTGTAAAACATTGGTATCTATATTACAATCACCCAAGTTGTCTTAATTCTTAAATTAATTTTTTAAAAAATAGTCATCCTGAGCACACAGCTGTAATCCACATAGTTTGGGGATGGAAGGAGGATCATCAAGAATTCAGATTCCTCATTGTCCACAAATGTTCAGCCACCCTAGGCTACACAGGACCCTGCTTAACAACAAAAAGATGGTTCTTTGAAAAGATCACTGCTTTTCTTTCCAGATTAACAAATAACAACAAAAGGTTACAAATTATCATATCAGGATGGAATGGGACATTTTTACAGACCCTGCAGATGTTAAGATGTTGGTAAGGGCATTATGAGAACCACTATACACCAAATGATAAGGGCCAATTCCTTAACAACTACAAATTACTGGAATTTACCCAAGACAAAAATAGAGAAACTTCACAGTCTTATATCTACTAAAGAGATTGCATTCATTGTTTTTTCTTTCTAAGCACCCTTTAAAAACTTAATTCAGGGGGCTGGAGAGATGGCTCAGCGGTTAAGAGCACCAGCTGCTCTTCCAGAGGACCCGGGTTCGATTCCCAGCACCCACATGGCAGCTAACAACTGTCTGTAGTTCCAGTTCCAGGCAAAACAGCAAGGCAAATAAATAAATAAAGTTTAAAAAAAAACTTAATTCAAATGGTGCTTTAGTTTCATTTCTGCTACTATGATAAGATACCCTGGCACAAAACAACTGAGGAGAAAATGGCTTACTTTAGATCACAAGGTTACAGTGTATCATCTTGGGAAACAGTCAGAAAATCTGGGACTTAAAGGAGCTTCTCACAACACAGGAAAGAATATATGCATCCATGCTGGCTAGTGCTCAGCTCACCCTCTACACTTAAACAGCCCAGAGGCACCAGCCTAGGGGATGGTGCCATCCAAAGTGGGATGGGTCCTAGAGCATCAGTGAACAATCAAGATAATCTCTCACAGTCATGCCCACAAGACAATCTGACAGTCCCTCATGAAGACTTGATTCTATGTTGTGTCAAGTTAACATACTGGTGACAGCAACAGACATATAAAGAAATAACACCAGCTCTACACAATCTCTTCCAGAGAACAAATTTTAAAAGGAACACTTTTAAAAGGAATATTCCGTAAAGCCAGCATTACCCTGCTACCAAAACCAGATTCAGACAGCCGAAGAAACTGTAGACCAATGTCCTTCACAAATATAGAAACGATAATGCTAAACAAATTAGCAGCAAATTGAACCCAGCAAGTTCAATTCTCCATGCTTACAACTATGGTATTCATGAGGGACGGGTGTGAACAAAAGAGCTGGCATATGTGTCCCTAGTTTTGTTTATTGCCACTTCAGAGATGTAAGACTGGAAAAGAAGCCAGGCACAGAGAGGTTTAGCCTGTGTGGTTCCATTTACAGAAAGATCAAGCACAGTGGAAAGGACTCTGTTGTTGATGCCAGGACAGTGGCTGGTTCTGAGTCAGAGGAAATTTACTAACTAGGAGTGTGAGGGAACCTTCTGGAAACTGAAAACATTTTTATATATTGACACGGTGACTTGTGATGTCATAAGCACATTCAAAGTCAAAAGTAAGTGATCTATTTATTCCCTGAAAAACCTGAAAAGTAACTGATCTATTTATTCTCTGAAAAAACTTTACCTCAGTGAAGCAAATTGAACATGTATGTGAATAAAAAGCTGTGAGCAAGCTGCTGCTAGGACCAGTGAGGTGGCTTGGACTGGCAACCCAGCATTCTATCCTCTGTATATGAACCATAATGTATACATGTGCACACACACATATACACACATAATAAATATTTTTAAATTTTAAAAGAGAAGGCTGCTACTTGGCTTAAACAAGAAATTTAATTGTAAGATTATTTTTGACATGCATGTTTTGCAAATATTTCTCTAAGATTTTTTTATTTTGAATGTTTTGACGGCACATATATGTCTGTGAACTTTGTGCTTGTGTGGTATCTGTGGAGGCCAGAAAAGTGCACTGGATCTGGAAGAGAAGCTCTACTCTTAACCATTGTCTTTTCTCTAGCTCCGATATTTAATTTTGTTTTTCCAGACAGGGTTTCTCTGTGTGGCCCTGGCTGTCTTGGAACTCACTTTGTAAACCAGGCTGGTCTCAAAAACTCAGAGATCCATGTGCCTCTGCCTCCAAGTGCCTGGGTTTAAGGTGTATATCACCACTGTTGGGTGTGTCTGTCTGGGTATGGGAGTGCCGGTGCTCATGAAGGCCAGAAGGGGGACATCAGACCTGCTGGAGCTGGAGTTAGGGCAGTTGTGAGCTGCCTAATGTGGATTGCAGAGAACCAGACTCAAGTACTCTTCACTACTGGGCCATCTCTCTAACCCTGGCATTTAATTTTTAATTTGTTTTAGTTGTCATAAATGGGGACATCTTTATTGGTAAATTCAAAAATTACATTGCATAGGTAGAATCAAAACTTCTAGGTTTTCTGTTTTTGTTTTTTATCAAAGTGAGAATAATCCTCTCTTAAGAAATACAATTAATTCTCCAGGACCTTTATAGGTCAGTTGTATTTTTTTTCTAAAAGATTAAGAATTCAACATCAGTTAAGTCAATATCTTTAAGAACTTTGAATTCCTTTATGTAAGAATGAAATGGATTGCATAACTATAATTCAACTTAGAAGCCATCAGGGTGCAAACAGCATTGAAAAACTTCTGAGGTGTTCCAGATATTTCCAGAATTTTCAAAGAAAATGCCAGAATTGCACATTAAAAAGAAATATCCTCCAGCTCCTTCCTTATACACCACTTGGGCAAGAATGTTTTAATACTTTTCAGTAGCATCTATAATCTTGACTTCATAACATTGAATTCAAAGATTAGATTCAGTCTCTTGGCTAAAAGAATCTTCCAGAGAAGCCAACACATCAATAAGATTCCTTTTCTAATAATGTCCGTGGAGTGAAATTTTCTTCTTCTTTCATTCTTTTTTATTTCAGTTAAAGTAAATATTTCTGCCTTTAGCTTAGAGAAGTGCTTCAAGACATATTTTCATGACAGCCTGCAGACTTCAGTGTGCTACAAAAGCAATTCGTGTTTTCTTCTAGTAACCCTTCAAAAACTACTTAAATGTGTTCGCTAGACTTCAAAACCTGTTTTGTTGATGACATTTAAGGCTGTTGACAAAATTTATTTTGCAGGCTTGTTAGAAGACTCTTTGTTGTTGGTGCACACCTGTAAAAAATATATATTATATAATATGTATATTTTATATAGTGTACATATATATGATGATGATGATGAAGCCAATGTCAAAATGGCTTTCCTCATTAAATCAGCTCAGCTACATACATCACCAGGCACAAGAGTGGTTCCATCTGTGCATTGTAGCAAGGTTTCTGTCCAAAATTTATTTGGCAGGAAATAAAAATCCCTTTTACTATTCACAAACTGTTCAAAGCCTTTGTAGCTTACAAAAGGATGCACAAATAGGAATTCTTTGATGGCTTTGGTGTGCACACAAGAAAGGAGAGAGCCGACAGCATGACAAGATGTCTGTCAGAACGGGCATTTTACTGAGATACCCTTTCAGGCTGCAGGGTGTGGTGACAAGCACACTCAGTTTTGTTGGTATCATAATTCAGTTAAAATTAATTTACATATATACACACACACCTCTGGTTCCCCCCCCCAACACACCTGGTTTTTTTGAGGGGGGACTCCAAGATGGGATTTCTCTGTGGAGTCCTGACTGTTCTGGAACTTGCTCTGCAGTTAAGGATGACCTTGAACTCAGAAGCCTGCCTGCCACTGCTGGGTAGTGTTAGCCAGGGGTGAGACAGGTACAGTGTGAACTGCAGGCCTCATCTGCCTGGATTCTGAGAAATGTGAAGAAAATATTCTACACTAAGTTATCTCCATAGAATATCATCTAAGCACCCCTGGGGCACCCCGCACTTCTGGCTTATCTTCAGATGAGGGGTGGACAGTCTACTTGCCTCTGATTAAGGCTATGGAAAGTCGACAACTGCTTGGTCTAAGCATTCGTGTAGTTATGGTGCCCCCTAGGTCATGGTGACTGTAATTATGTGACTGATGGTCACCCACAGAGCGAAAAAAGAGTGCAGAGAGGTTCCAACTAATGAGGGAATTTGAGGGTTCATTCTTTAATAACAACAATGGCTTCCAATCAGAAGGACAGATAATAGATGCCCAGCTATCAGGCCCACAAAGGGCAGTCTCCTGCCTTGACAGTCTGTTTGCTGGGATGAGGCAAGCCTTAGTAAGGGTAGGGTGGGCCTTTTCTAGGCTAATGTAGCCAGATGGATATGGGATACTTGCCACTCATGCAAAGCACCTCACATGGCTGCCTGCACCGTCTTTACCCAGTTTCTCAGCACGCCGGTGGAGTTAACTTAAGAACTGCACAGTGGTTGGTTCTCCTAGGCCATGCTGATGCTACAGGGCAAAGGAGGTAACAAGTCTTCTAAGCAAAAAGATGCAGGAAGTGTTTAGTATCAGCCATCTCTCCAGGGAAAGAATATTCTGAGGCCCAGAAGGAAGAAAAAAACATGAAAGTTTAGATTAATTTTTGTCTTTTTAATATAGAACATTCTGCTGGGCAGTGGTGATGCATGCCTTTGATCCCAGCATTTGGAAGGCAGAGGAAGACTGATCTGTTAGTTCTAGGCCAGCCTAATCTGCAGAATGAGTTCTAGGATAGTCAGGGCAACATAGTGAGACTCTGCTGCAAAACAAACCAAACCAAAATAAACGGACCATTCTGGCTTGTGAGCAATGCAATAATACCTGGAATATAATTTAGGCCTCATTTTGTAATAATTTAGAGGTAGGAACCCAATTAGAGCTAGATTAACCAAGGCTCACAGAGGTGGAAAAATATGTCTAAGGCTACACAGTTATAATCAGTAAGACTGAGATTCAAACCTAACAGTCTGCCTTAGTTTTCATTAATTCTCTTTATTATAATTCTTTTTTTTAAAAAAGATTTATTTATTTATTATGCATACAGTTTTTACAGAAGAGGGCACCAGACCTCATCATAGATGGTTGTGAGCCACCATGTGGTTTTGCTGGGAATTGAACTCAGGTCCTCTGGAAGAACAGTCAGTGCTCTTAACCTCTGAGCCATCTCTCCAGCCCCCTTTATTATAATTCTAATTAAGTCTGCCACATCCTGTGGACTTGCTCCTGGAATCTGTAAATTGTGGTCAATCTGGATTAGTCTCTGTAGATGGAATTCCTCTTAAGTCACGATGCTCAAGCCTTTCCTGAGATGATACATGCACAAAGGTGTTGACTAGTTTGAGAGGAAGAGGTTTGGGGTTGAAGAGAGGTCCAGCATCAGCACAGCAGTTCACTACCACCCATAAACTCCAGTTTCAGGGCATCTGGTGCCCTCTTCTGGATTGTGTGTGCTCCTGCATACACATGGCGCGCGCACACACACACACACACACACACACACACACACACACACACACACACACACACACTTTTAAAAAGAAAGGAAAGAAAGGAAAAGAAAGAAAAAGTTTGAGACAACTTAGATTTCTATCAAAAGCAGCCAGAAGCTGGGCCTAGTAGTACACCTGATAAAATGTGCACCTGTACTCTTAAAGAATTACCATAGGTAAACTTCAAAAAGATACAGGGTTGGAGATGGCTCCACGGTTAAGAGCACTGCTGCTCTTAGAGAGGACCTGGGTTCAGTTCCCAACATATCAGGTGGCTCACAACTGCTGTAACTCCAGCTCCAGAGGATCGGAAGGTACCTGTGAGCACGTGGTGCACAGACAGATAAGCAGGCACACATCCACACATAAAAATTTGAAAAGACAAACTATATGCAAACATACATCCTCATGCAACCATGTAAGGCACACGCATATGCAAGGAAACAGTAAGCTGTTACGCAGGGAGAGTATGGCAATGATAGTTTTTATGTTCTTCACTTTTCCAGAAACCTTGATAAGATTTTTTTCAAGATGAACCTTACCTCTGGACTCTGTCATCTGTCAGTCTTTACTTCTTTTGGTGCTGGATACTGAACCCAGGGCCTCACACAGCATGTGCTATGCTATCTACTACTGCTGTTCTTCTAAAAAGTTGTCCATAGTTCCCAACTATTAACAGGGTACACAAGACTAAAGAGGCGGACTGAGAACTCAGTCTGCAGAATACTTGCCACGCAAGCAGCAAGACCCAAGCCTGACTCCCAAAAATCCTATTCAAATCCAGGCATGGTGATACCTATCTGTAATCCTGGCACCCGGAGGCAGAGACAGGAAGGCCTCTGGGACTCACTGGCTAGCCAGGGTACTTGGCAAGCTCCAGGATAGAAGGACCCTGTCTTTAAAAAACAAAGTGGAGGCTGGGCACTGTGGTGCACACCTTTAATCCCAGCACTCGGGAGGCAGAGGCAGGTGGATCTCTGTGAGTTCAAGGCCAGCCTGGTCTACATAGTGAGTCCCAGGACAGCAGGGCTATGTAGTGAGACCTCATTTCAAAACAAAAAACAAGAACTTAGGCTGACCTCTGGAATATACTCAATACATGTGCACTCTGACCTACCCAAAAGAATTTCCAAAGAATGGTTCTCTGGGTTGAAGGGAATCCAGTCACTACATGATATAAGTGTTGCGTTCCTACTACAGAAACAGGGTCCCTCGTTCCCATCTCAGGTCACACTGGTGACATATAAACTGGCACACGGCTCTGACCCAGCACTCAGGAGGCAGAGGTGGGAGGCGACAAAGGGTAAGATCTTCTCCCTCAGTCACATAGTCTGGGGCCAGCCTGGGCTACACGAAACTGTCTCAAGAGGGTTAAAAAAAAAAAAAAGATATGTGGAAAAAGATGGCAGGCAAACTAAGAGGAGGGACGTGTCATTAAGTCACTGCTTGCTCATGACCCTGAGGAGGAGAGCTGGAAACATCCTGAGCGGCAGCTGAATAAAAGACTCCCCAACAAAGAAAGCAGTGGTACCCCCAGAATGAAAACAGGTGCGGCCATGAATCTGAGCTCTCAGGTCGGGCCAACATCTGCCGGCATCTTGACAGTCAGTCTATGAGCTGCCAGTGTTTACCTGGGAGACGGCCTGGGAGCAGGAAGCAAAGGAAGGCAAATACACTAAAGCCCAGCTGAGCAACTGGCGGGTTTTACATTTTATTTCCAAGAAATGACATCTTGTTTTCACAAAGAAAAGGTAAACCAGACTCAAAATGCAAGCCGCCTTCAGGGCAGCCATAGGGTACACCCCCACTGTCCAAGGTGATGTCAACAGGGGTGCATGAGGTATCAAAAACAAAAACAAATTCAGAAACAACAGAACTCAACTCATTTAACATGTAGTGAAGCAGTCAGCAGGGGAGTTCCATGGTCCTTCAGAAGATGGCGTCAGTAGGGTTGGCATGGTAGAGGGCCGGTGATACATACAGGCCTCCTAACAGTCTCTGCAGCACATGGCCTCCCTGATGATGTCCAGAGCAGTTTGAGGGAATCCTCTAGACCATTCCAAGATGTCATCCCCCTAGAGTCTCTCACATGTCCTTGGAGCATGATCTTCACGACAGTCTCTTTGCTTTGGAGAGAGCTTTGGAGAGAAAGACAAATACATGAAGGAGGAGCTCGTGTTTCATCCCCTCACACCCCACTTCCATCTTTGCCAATTCCATTTGTTCTCCACAACCACCAGAGTAGAGGGAGGAAGTCAGCCAGCTCCTCAGGCTTAAGCTTGCTCCTGATGGCAAAAGGCTGTGGCTGACGGCATTGCCCAAGCAGCCTCCAACAGCAAGAGGATCCCACATGGGACAGCAATCAAGTCTTCACCTTCAAGACAGGACAGGCTCAGGAGCCACTGACTCTCCATACTATACCACGCCAGGTACATATGGGAAGGTGAGGTAGACAGGTACTCACGGTCAGCCCACTCATGCTTCTCTCAAACACAACTGTCTATGCACCTGGGTGTGACAGAGGAAGGCTAGAAGCACTGTGGAAAAGCTATTCCCATCTTGGTGTTAAAACCTCACTGAGCCAGGTTCCTTAGGCAAACAGACTCCTACAGACAAAAACTACATGCTGACTTCATGAACAGCAAAACTGTAGTTATGAAGTAGCAACAAAAATGATTTTATGGTGGGGGGGTCACCATAATATGAGGAACTATGTTAAAGGGTCATAGCGTTAGGAAGGTTGAGAAACACTGACTTAAATGAACAGCCCTTCCCCAAAGTCCTCTGACTGGGAGACCCATCAAGACCCAAAGACAGAACAGGTGGGTGTATGTGCGTGCGTGCTTGCGTGCGTGCGTGCGTGCAGAATAGCTGAGCGGGCCTTACGCACACTAGGAAAGTACTGCTGAGCTACCCCCAGCCATGAGTCATGGCTCTTACAAACAGAGCTCATGGTGTATGTTTCCCCAGGTATTCTCCCAGTCATGGATCTGACTACACACATCTTATTTATAACCTGTCAACTCAAATGGCACAGCCAAGCTGTCCTCAGCAACAGCGCCATCTGGTGGTCCATGTGGCAAACCATCTGACTGCTTTCTAATCACGGCTTTCTCTTTCTGATCTCTCTCCAAGGACCAGGATATCCACGGCTAAGCTTCCCATCTCTTGGATGTTCAAACTATAGAGGTTAATTCTAATTCAGCCCTTTCTTATGTGGTTGTCTGGACTCCCTTTACAGTCCCATTTCTCCTGCCTGTCCTTAATTCAAAAATCCTTTACTGAACCCTATCCCCCAACTTCACCCCCTAGAAATACCCGATGTAGTTTGGAAGTGATGAAGCCCTTTGTGGAGGAGCAGGAGTTCTCCACGCCCACTCACCTTTCCGTTCCCTGAGCAGGACACTGCGTCGCTCCCTCACTTCTGAGCTCAGATTATCCACCATCTTACTGATGCAATTGTCCAGGACCAGGGAGTGGGTCCTGGACTCGATGTCCTTCCGACAAATGGGACACTCTACCTTCCGTTTCATCCACTCAGTGATGCAGAAGGAGCAGAAACTGTGGGCACAGTTCAGGGTGACAGCCTACAGTGTGGGCGGAACAGCAATGGCACCTGTCACACTTACTGTCTCAAAGCCAGAACGGGAGCAAATCTCTACCCATCCTGTTTTACAAAGATACTCTGAGTGGTGATGCGTGCCTTTAATCCAGCACTTGGGAGGCAGAGGTAAGAGGATCTCTGTGAGTTCAAGGCTAGCCTGGTCTACAGAGTGAGTTCTAAAACATCCAGAGCCACACATCAAAACCTGTCTTGAAAAACAAATAAACAAAAAAAGATGCCCTTATCCATGGGCTGGAGAGATGGCTCAGCGGTTAAGAGCACTGACTGTTCTTCCAAGGCCCTGAGTTTGATTCCCAGCAAAACCACATGGTGGCTCACAACCATCTATGATGAGGTCTGGCGCCCTCTTCTGTAAAACTGTATGCATAATAAATAAATAAATAAAAAAAAAAAATTTAAAAAAAAGGGGGGGGCTGGAGAGATGGCTCAGCGGTTAAGAACACCGTCTGCTCTTCCAGAGGACTCGGGTTCGATTCCCAGCACCCACATGGCAGCTAACAACTGTCTGTAATTCCAAGATCTGACACCCTTACAGTTATACATACAGGCAAAACACTAATTCACATAAAATAAAAATAATTTTTTTTAAAAAAAGGTCCCCCTGCTCCCATTTCTACCTCCCTTCAGCCAGCTCCCACAGTCCTGAGCAATGCCCAGTTTCTTCACAGCAGGGAACCATCATACTAGAAGCTGCAGAAACCAATGACCTGTGGTCAAAGCGAAGCCCAGTGACACCGATCATCCTCAGAAGACGACACATCCACCCTCCCTAGAGATTGCCTCAGAACAGGAATTCCCTCTGTACATGCATTTTCCGTCCCAAAGCTATCTAAAAAACCTGCCTTTGACAGCACAAGCTTAGCTTTTAGTATAAAATGAACTAACTGGTCACCAATGTAGAAATTAATGAAAACTAAAAGAGCCAGTGACAAAGTAACAAACGGTAGCCTAGGAGACAAAGTAACAAACGGTAGCCTAGGAGATGCCTGCTTCTCTTTCAAAAGACCCCAAAGCCTTGAAATATATTCACCCTGGCCCCTGAATACCCACAGTAACCACACAACCAATGCCCCGCCGAGCACTATGCCCATCCAGAGTAAAGAAAGAACAGCATTAGTGGGTAGCTTTATTCAAAACTTCAGATTCTAATGCTAGCGGCCCTGACAGGCTTTCACTGCAGTTAAAATGGTAACTGTGCTAAGGAAACATCTAAGAAGAAAAGCACAGAGAAGTCCATGATGAAATGAGAAGTGCCTGCCTTCAGACGTCACCTTGGAACTAAACAGCTCTGGGTCTCTGAACAAAATGCGCCCCAGGGTGATTCTCTATAGTAGAAGCAGCCTGTAAGGCCCGTACACCGTGGTGGGGGGAGAGCATTGCTCATAGGCTGGTACACCGTGGTGGGGGGAGAGCATTGCTCATAGGCTGGTACACCGTGGTGGGGGGAGAGCATTGCTCATAGGCTGGTACACCGTGGTGGGGGGAGAGCATTGCTCATAGGCTGGTACACCGTGGTGGGGGGAACACTGTGCATACCTCGATGAAGTACTCGGAGCAGATGATGCACTGGAGCTCATTTTCCAGCACGTCACTCATGTGGCTGAGAACTTCCTCCTTCTGTGCTTGTACCTTTTCCTTTTCTTCCTGCAAAGATACAAGGCCACCTGTCACCTGGGGAAACAGCTAGAATGCAGGACATGACATGAGCATGGTTAGCTGAGTGATGTGGGACCCAGTTCCACTGCCTTCCTGAGCATCTATACAAGAATGAGCCTTGGGTGGGGGTCACCCTTTCCTGAGAACCACCTCTTCACATGGAATGCTAGCTCCCTGTCGCCCCCTCTCCATGTGGAGTGACAGCATGCAGGGGTGAAGCCCTTAGGTGGCTAGTGGCCGAGGACAAGGCCTGTAAGAACCCTGCTCTTCTCCATGTGGAGACACAGAGATAGGGTATCTGTGAACCAAAACCAGACTGCCAGACTTCACATCTGCTGGCGCCTCCTTGGAACTTTCCCAGTCTGCAGAACTTTGAAAGGTAAGTTTCTGCTGTGGATTCGCTACCCAGTTTATTTTAACTACAGCAGTCAAGAAGAAATAAAATATGACTCTCTCGATATCTGCATTATATGTACGTTTTGCTCTCCAAAATTAGCCAAAATGAAGGGGAGGGGGCACTAAATATCCTCTAGCAAGCTGCTACCTGAGTAATAAAAACCTTGCCCTAAACTAAAAATTCACAGAAAAAAAAAAAAAAAAGCTGAGAGGCAGGGGCTGTGTCTCTTCGATGTCGGAGGATAACACCTATATTCCTCTGAGGCACAGCTGGAAAGACAGACGCCCTGCGCACCTGTAGGCTCTAAGCTGTACACAGCTTTCCTGAAGGCACCTGTGGTGCTATTTATATATATATATATACACATATTTATTTTTATTTAATGTGAACTGGTGTTTTACCTGCATATATAACTGTGTAAGGATGTCAGATCTTGGAATTACAGGCAGTTGTTAGCTGCCATGTGGTTTCTGGGAACTGAACTCAGGTCCTCCGGAAGAACAGTCAGTGCTCTTAAGCCATCTCTCCAGCCCCCTGTGGTGCTATTTTTAGGAAGGACTTTTCTTATGCTCTCTTGAAGTTAGTATGTCATCCCCAAACAGAAAGCAGCAGGAACCCAAGAAAGGGAGGAAAATACACTCAAAATATATCTAAGCAATCGATTCATTTTTCCTTTCTTTTCTAATCAAAAAAAAAAAAAAAAAAAAAAAAAAAAAAGACTAAATTAAATCACTAAGGGAAACAGGGAGGATCCAGGCTCATTTCTAACTAAAGTCAAGTTCTCTTTTTTTACTTTTTTTTAAAAAAAGCTTTACTTACTTATTTATTACGTATGCAGTGTTCTGCCTGCACATATGCCTGCATGTCAGCAGTCACCAGATCTCACTACAGACAGTTGTGAGTCACCATGTGGTTGCAGGGAATTGAACCCCGGTCCCTCTGGAAGAGCAGTCAGTGGCCTTAAACCTCTGAGCCATCTCTCCAACTCTGAGCGTTTTTTTTTTTTCTTTTAGATTTGTTTTATGTGTATGGGTGTTCTGACTACATGTATGTGCCTGGTAATGAGCTGGGCCCCCCAAGCCCCCTGAAACTGTGAGCTACCACGTGGGGTGCTAGGAACTGAACCTGAGTCCCCTGAAAAGCAACAAGCATTCTTATCCACTAGGCCACTTCACCAGCCTACTCTGTGGATTTTTAAGTTCAACCTGATAGCAACTGGTAGTTGGAAAAGAGTATCAAGAGGGTTTTTTTTTTTTTTTAATGTGGAGTTGGGGCTGGAGGGATAGTTCAGTGCTTAACAGCAGGGACTGCTCTTCCAGAGAACCGAGGCTTGATTCTTAGTACCCATAAGGAAGTTTATAACTGTCCGTAGTAACTCCAGTTCCAGGAGATCCAACATTCTCCCCTGACCTCTTCGGGTACAACACAGGTATGTGGTGCAAAGACATGCAGGCAAATTACTTGTATATACAAACTAATAAAAAATATTTTAAAAGAGAAAATAAATGCAAGGTCATTTTTAGCTACACAGTAAGTTTGAGACCCATCTCAAAACAACAGCAACAACCCAGTTGTGGGAGCCAGGTGTGGGTGCTGTGACAGCACCCCTAGCATTTGCTAGGTACACACAGGTTATCAGCCAGCCTGGGATACACAGTAAGGTCCTGTCTCAGAAAACAAAACAGTGCGTTTAAAGGGTGCAGTGAAGGACAAAAAGCCTGCCCAGAAAGCCTAGCACCGGGTTCATCCCTAGCATCCACCACCACCACCAAAAAAAGGTCCCAAACAAAGGACAAGGACATCAAATGCACTAGGGAGGAGGAAGTCTCTTTCTGTCCTCAACCCAGTTCTGAACCTGGAGTAAGGAAGGACATCGTCAGTCTGGTTCAGACACCATTTCAGATTAGAAACCACTGTGGACTGATGCCCATGGGTCTGTTTAGCTTGGCCTTCATAATACTTAAAAACACACAAAATCTGAACTTGTACATATATTGAAAAAAAATCAACATTTCTCATCAATATGAATTTTATGATTACACAAGCTTAAAAAAACTTGTTGACAATATTGAGGTACTTCACTCAGACATTTGGATTTCTGCCTTCTATGAAGAAAATGGATCAGACAAGACTGGGCTTGCATTTTTGGATGGGAACTGACTGAGCAGACAGCGCTGGCTGGCTTCAGGAGCAGTGGGCCTCCAGCACCCCCAGCTCAAGCTCTTCACTCACTTTTACTTGTCTGACGCTGGTAGGCATTTGTTCATAACTTATAATTTAAAAGTCCTGCTAGGCAGTGATGGCCCTCACCTTTAATCCCAGCACTTAGGAGGCAGAGGCAGGCAGATCTCTGTGAGTTCAAGGCCAGCCTGATCTATAGAGCAAGTAGACAGCCAGAGCTATAGAAGAAAGGGTCCTGAAAAACAGAACAAACAACAACAAAGAGTTCTGTGGATTCGATGGGGGAGACCCGTCCTGAAAGAACCCACAGACGAGGCCAGAATGCAGGTGCTGCCGCACAGGCAGCAGCTTCTCTATAGGGGAGAGAGCTTTACCCTCTGCTGCCCAGTACCTTGGTCTGCTCCAACTCTTTGTTCTTGGCTTGAATGATTTTCTCAAAGTCCTTCTTGCTGCGATTTAGCTCTTCCATTAGAGCCCGATGCTGCAGAAACAGCAGGAATGGTGAGGTACAAAGGTCTTCCAAGGCCCTCTGGCCCAAGCCTTAACCAACATCTCCCCTCAGCTGCCCTTGCTATTCTGGAAGTAGGCCCCTATTCCAGAGAGCTTCCAAATTTCTACAAGCTGTTCCGTCATCACCAGGCAGCTCTGCCTAAGGAAGACCTAAGTTTCCATGCTGAGATCTAGTGTGTTTCTGTGAGGCTGCAAATCTCCAGCCTGATGGTGTGAGCATCTGCTACCTGTTCTGTTTGCAGACTGGAGATCACAGAGCAGTGGGCTGGCTAAGAGGCAGAGACAGCTAGTGGCCACATGATGCCTGGCTGTTCCCCAGTCACCAAGTGTAGGTGTGACACTCTACCGCAGCCTCCGGAAATGGAAGAGGTTAGGTTACCTCCTGCAGAGCCTGGACCAGCTGTTGCTTCAGGTCCTCTTCTTGCTCTTTCTTCAAACCCTGAAAAGTCAAAACAAAATGGAAGGTTTCCCTGCAGTTAGGGGAAAGGAGACAAAATCCTGCCACAAGAAGGTGTGATAAGGAACAGCACGGGGCAGGGAGCAGGCAGAAACCCCCATTTTACTTCAGGCTGTTGTCAGCAAAGGATCTGAACAGCATTATTTGCTCAGGACCGCCACCTTCAAACCACCAGCTGAGTGGCTCGGAAAACAATTTAGAAGACACTCTGAGCTTCTTCCATTACACTCAAATGACCAATAAAAGGAGTCACAGATATAAGCCCCAGCCAGCACCCACAGCGTTTCCATGCTTGTCCCTCAACACTGACCACCCTCTAGAAGCCACACTCTGGCCCAGCCTGAGCCTGAGCCTTTCCTCCACCAGCCACTCAAACTGGCACTCATCTGCAGCCAGCTTCTTCCACACAGCCTCTGTGTTCTTGCTGCCTTAGGAATTTCCTACAGGGTGGGGGATTTTGAATCCTTCATAATTTAATGCACCACCCTAAGAATCATTCTTCCAATGTGGGCAGCACATCTTGTCTCAACAGGATAAATTACTTAATGGTTATAAAAACAATGCTAAGCATTTTAATAACAGGCAGAATTCCAAATACTGAGTCAGGCAATATGGCTCTCCACACACCAAGCGTGAAGCAGGGGGCAACGGTTTCTGGAATGGTGGTAGGCTACACCTAGGACAGAGATGCAGCTGTCACAAAGAACTGGATATGCTTCTCAAAGCCATGCATACATGACCTGAAGAAATCGCTGAACCAGTCTCTTCTGCCCCAGAGCAAGACTTGACTGCACCTGTGTCTTTAGAACACAGAACAGCAAGGAGCGAACACACTATGCTCTAGAGAATTCTGCTCAGTCGAGGTGTAATACAATGAGATCCCCACCCTTTGCTACCTCACAGTTGTCCAGGCTGTGGACAACTGTGTCCAAGGAAGCAGAAACTATGCATTCCCACCATGCATACCTTGAAAGCACCTATGTAATCTATGGCTTTTGCTAATCCTACCAACTCAAGGAGATAGTAGATATAAGAATGAAATTTATAAATTCCTCAGAAATAAGCCAACACTACTATAGACTGTTCCTTGCCCAAAGAGACCCAAGCAAGATAAAAAACACCTTTCACCTCAGCTGTGAATGGTCCTAAGTCAACAGTTGGGAATTCTTGGATTCACCGTTATCTGAACAACTGGGGTGGGAATGACAAGGATCCTGCCAGATGAGAACTGACATTTTAAGCAGGGACAGGATCAGCTCCAGCCTGAAGTTGTACCAGGAGCTTGTCATCCAAGAGAACAATCTGGAGATGAGGACACACTGGTCTTCCCCCATCCCATGCAGAGCCTCCTTTATCTTCTAGTAAAGGATGGCAGCTTATGATTCATTCAGCCAGCTGAGCGTCGTGTGCCTTTCCCTGGCGTTCTGCCTGATCAAGACAGGAACAAAGCCATCGCCCCCAACTCAAGTTAGCTACAGTTAATCCCACAGCCAAAGGGGTCATGTGCAAGGACAGTTAACCAGCCGATCTGCACCTGCCCACGGCTGTGACTTGGTTCTCACTACACAGAGCAAAGCAATGAGTCCTGAGGACATTACGGTTTTGTGGTACCCTAATCTTTATCCGGCTTCTCCCTGAATTTATCTGGGGTCTGAAACACCTCAGTTTTCAGTCAGAGAATGGTTGGTTATATCCCAGCTGGCCTCTGCACCACCTTACCTTACCCATCTTGGAACCCTAGATCTCCAGATCTCATCAGTGTGCTGAAGAAACCTTCATCCTTCCAAAACTTCGCCTAGGCTTTCTGCTCCCATGCTGCCTCCTGTGCTCAGCATCGGGTCCCTGCCTTGCCTGCCCAGCGGAGGGCGGCTCTGCCTGCTACCTCTGGTACCTGGAGGTGATGCTCCTCTTCCCGGAAGGTCTTCTCCAGGACTTCCACTCTTGCCTGCTGCTGAGCCTGCTCTGCGCACAGCTGAGACTGTAAATCCTGCAGTTCCTTCTCCATCCTCAGGATCCTCCTCGAGTTCCCCTTTCGGGTCTGCCTCACATTCAGAACAGCGATCTGCTTCTCGTGCATCTGTGCTTTCAGCTTCAGAATCTTGGACATGGTCATCTTAAACAGCTCTAAGCTGCTCTGAGATGCTGAGGGATTGGAGGCCTTCTGCTTCTTAGGATAAAGTTTGATGGCCTTTGGAGGAGAAGGGCAAGCATGCGTCCCAGTGGTCTTGTCACCTGCCTCAAGAGACGTCAACTTAGGACACAAATGCCCCAAGGGCTGACCTGCTGCTTCACCTTTTCTGTGTGGCTTCATTGGCTCTACAGCTTTACCAGAGACTGCAGTCACTTTGCACTTGAGATCCGAGGGACCTTCAGCCGCAGGACGCTCTAATCCATCCAAACTCAATTTCCTTTTAGTTCTCAAGTCTTTATTTTTTTCCCCCGTCTGGTCATTCTTTGGGGCCAGGCAGGGAGAGAGCTTCTCCCAGTCTTCTTCAATAACTTCGTATTCATACTCCGCGTTCTCATTTTCCAGGGGAACTCCAAGCTGGATATGGTCTCCCTTTTGGATGCAATAAGCCTGTAACGGTGCCAGACGCTCTCTGTTCAGCCAAACACCATTCAGACTCTAGGGGAAAGGAAAGAAAAACAAAATAAAATAATAAGCTCATAATTTCCTCCTCTTGATGGAATTTCTCTCTTGCTGATACAAAACCTTCTGCCTTTTCAGAAGGAAAGCCCTTGAGAAGAGAAATGAAAGACTCATAAACCACCATCTTTGAAAGAGCACTGTGCACAGTGCTTTGGCCTCCTGTCCATATTTCATAGTCATGCCTCCACAGAGAACTGCCTGTGTATCGGGCAAGAATCACCTCACTCAAAACACGCAATGCACCAAAGAACACTGAAATTCAATCACTCCTGTTGACCTCTAAACTCCAGGCAATGATTCAAGAATGGAAAGATTGTGAACCACAAGGCAGACTTGGCCAAGAGTCACCCACATTCTGCACGTGGGCCCTCAACACACGGAACAAGTGCAGCACTTCACAGGGTATGAAGACCAATGCTTTGTACTGGGGAAGTCAAACTGTAGGTGTAACCTGACCCAGGCAACACCAGCAGTGCTCTATGCATGTTACAGAGTAGCAAACACACTAAATTCAACAGCTTGGGCTTGTCAGTTTGAGTCCTTAACATCCTACTTCATGGCTGTGTCTCGGCCTTGTCTATAAAATGAGTGTCTAGTATCTAACCCACACTATAAAGTGCACAGCACAGCACTCAAATATAAATAAACCTTTGCTGCCCAGCTTCTTGTTTTAATGAAATCACATTGTTAAGAGCATGAATAGGGAGGGGGATGGAGCTCTGGGTAAAAGCACATGAAGACCTGGTTCAATCCCCAACACTGAAGATGAGAAAAAACCATGAATCTTGGATCAGACTGCAGGGGTTTGCAATATCACCTAACAGCTGAGTAACACAAGGTAGGCTTGTTTACTTGGGGGTTCATTACTGTGTCTAAAAAGATGATAATCTTTTCTGGTGACCCCTATGTTAATTTTTTTTTTTTTTTAAACTTTATTTATTTATTTATTTGCCTTGGTGTTTGCCTGGAACTGGAACTACAGACAGTTGTTAGCTGCCATGTGGGTGCTGGGAATCGAACCCGGGTCCTCTGGAAGAGCAGACGGTGCTCTTAACCGCTGAGCCATCTCTCCAGCCCCCCCCTATGTTAATTTAACATGTGCAATGTACTTAGAACAGAACCAGGTACAACTGATAGGTCACTTCACTTCTGTGCGCAACATCTTACTAGGTAAAGACACTAAGGGCAAAACACTTTTTAGCAACTATTGGTAAGAAGGACAATGCACAGTAAGTCTGGGCTCCTATGGCACAGTCTATCGAGGGTCAAATGTGGAGATGGGATAGCTAAGTAGAGATGCCAAGTCCTTAAATAACAAGATACTGGCGAGGCTCTTAACTTTACGGGAGAGGCCAAAAATTAACCTCACTTCTGAACTGAGACTAAGATGGACATTTACACTGTGCTTTTTTAAATTTAGCAATCTGAAAAGGTATTAATCAATATTCTAAATGTCTTTAACAAAACACAATATGCAAATGTAAATGGGTAAATCATAAACGTACAACTAGGTGAATAATCACAAAGTAAACACATCAGTACTATTCATGACACGGCTTTAAAAAGCCCATCACAGCACCTAAGAAACAGGTCCCTCTTTCCTTCATACGGGGACTAGTTCCCTGATGTAATACTTTCCCCTGGTTCTGAACATTATTTAAATGGCATCATATAAAATGTACTCTCGTGTCTAGCTTTCCTGCTGCTGGGTGTGTGCGCATGTGTATGAGGCCAGAGAGCAGCACTGGTTTCTGCCATTCTGCATGCTGCTGTGTACCTGGTGCCTGTGGAGGTCAGAAGAGAGCATCAGACCTCCCAGAGCCAGAGCTGTGAGCACCCATGTACACGCTGGAAACTGAACCTGGTCCTCTGAACTGGTGTTTTGCCTGCATGTATAACTGTGTAAGGGTGTCAGATCTTGGAATTACAGACAGTTGTTAGCTGCCATGTGGATGCTGGGAATCAAACTCAGGTCCTCCGGAAGAACAGTCAGTGCTCCTAACCACTGAGTCATCTCTCCAGCCTAAGAATAAATATTAAAAAAAAAAAATCCAACTTGAAACCCTGTACATACATGAGCATACTTCATCAGATAGGTACACAGCTTATGTGGGATGTCTTTCTGTAGGCTGTGAATATCACTGGTTAATAAACAGACTGTTTTGATCTATGGCAGGGCATCTTAGAAGCAGGTGGGAAATTTGAGCATAGATAAAGGGGAAGGAGGGCAGAGTCAGAAAAGATGCAATCCAGTCACCCAAGAAGCGAGATGTAAAGAAACAGGTAAGCCACAAACCACGTGGCAGGACAGATTAATGGAAACGGGTTGAATTGAGATGCAAGAGCTAGCTAGCAATATGTCTGAGCCACAGGCCAAGCAGCATGATATAAATGTCTGAGTCATTTGCGGGGGAGGGGGATAAGCAGCAGCAGGCAGGTCTGGACCATGGAGCTAGGCCAGGCCAGAAACTTCTACTATACACAGTGACACTTCCACTCTGGACTTGTCTTTTTCTGAATGATATCTTTTTGAAGAATAGAAACCATTAATTTTATTATACTACCATAGAATATTTGTAACCCCTGCACACTGCTTTGGTATGAGCTGGGTTTCACAGCTGCTGTTCTGGGGATCCTCCTGTCACTGCCTGCCAGCTTGCCATAGGAGCACAGGAATGACAGACATGCCATATCGCAGATGGCTTTACACCCATATTCATGTCTTCATGCTTGTGCGGCCAAGTGCTTTACCTACTGAACCATGTCCTCAGCCTACCATCAGAATTCTTTTTTTTTTTTTTTTTTTTGATTTATTTATTTATTATGCATACAGTTTTACAGAAGAGGGCGCCAGACCTCATCATAGATGGTTGTGAGCCACCATGTGGTTTTGCTGGGAATTGAACTCAGGACCTCTGGAAGAACAGTCAGTGCTCTTAACCTCTGAGCCATCTCTCCAGCCCCCCAGAATTCTTAAAGAGTATACAGAGCTGCAGAGATGGCTCAGTGGTTAAGAGCACTGGCTGCTCTGGCAGAGGACCCAGTTTCAATTCCCAACACCTATAACAAGTGTTCACTGGGCACCAATCATGTAGAATCAAGGACAAGATCAGGTATATTCTGATTGGAACAATGCAATGACAAGTGGGGAATGGATGGATCCATCTTATCATACACGCAGAGGCTTTTATTGGAGGAAGAAGTATGATATAGTGAGATGAGTCTGCCTTTTACAGAGAGATTGAGACATAGAGCCCTTTTGTAGAAAGGGGAACTGTATAAAAATGTGTCTTACAGACATGAAATAACTGTCTGGGTCTGAATCTTTAAAGCCCTGTGCCCACATCTACCACTTTTGAACTTTGTAACTCCAAGTGGCTGCCAGCTGCCATAAGTGCTGGGAGAGCAGGATGCGTCTGGCTTGAAATTTAGTTAAACCTGCAAAAATGCCGAACTCCGTCTAGAATAAGGTTATGTGGGGAGTGGGAAGGAGGATTTGGAAAAGCATGAAGAGGAACAATGGGGACTTTCATAATGATCATGATGTATTCCTTAAAGTTAAAAATAGAAATCAATAATAAAGCTGTTCAGTAACCCTGATAAGAAAAACCCTGTTTCAGTAAAGATGGCCTGAGCTATTCAGAGCCATCTGAGTGCAGTCCACTTGGTGGTCAGTTTTCCTTGTGACACCGCTTCTTCTCCATCTCAGGACCTCAGCCCTAGCTGGAACTGGACCCTGACAACTCACAGGACTTGGGATGCCAGATTCCACAGCACCAAGCAGAGCATGAATCTGAGGCTGGCCTGCGCTACATAACAAGACTCATCTTTTAAAAAAAAAAAGGGGGGGGGCTGGAGAAATGGCTCAGTGGTTAAGAGCACCGTCTGCTCTTCCAGAGGACCCGGGTTCGATTCCCAGCACCCACATGGCAGCTAACAACTGTCTGTAGTTCCAGTTCCAGGCAAACACCAAGGCAAAATAAATGAATAAATAAATAAATAAAGTTTAAAAAAAAAAATTCCCCTATTCCATGGTCTGTTTCCATTATATCCCTAGGTGTTTGTATATGTGCACTTTAGGTGTTTCCTAAATGCCAATTTTGTATATTTCCCACTAGATTAGTGACTTTAAATCTTATTTCAAGGGAACTGAAGGGATGGCTCAGCAGTTCAGAGCACAAACTCCTTTTCCAAAGGACCCTAATGCATTTCCCAGCACCCACACGGGCATCTCACAATCGCCTGTGACTCTAGCCCTGGAGAACCCAAACCTCTCTTCGGCTCTCAAGCACCTGTGCACAAATGTGCATACAATACACACAGACACACACATGTATGTAATACAATAATAAAATAAATCTAAAAAACTATAAGGGAGAAAAACCCTTTACTCAAAGTAAAATGTTTCTGATTAAAAGAATAGTTAAGCAGGTTTTTTTGTTTTGCTTTCATTTAGTTTATTTTATGAGCACTAGTGTTTTGCCTGCATGTATGCCTGTGTGACGGTGTCAGGTTCCCTGAAACTGGAGATACCTATGGAAGAGCAGTCAGTGCTCCTAATTACTGAGCCATCTCTCCAGCCCCAAGCAGGTTTATTTTATAGGGGTGTGTGTGTGTGTGTGTATGAGGGTTAATGTAGACATGTGTGTGTAGAGGGATGTGCATATGTGTGGAGGTGTGTGTTAAGAGTGAGTGTATGTATGTGTGTAGGGGTGTTATGTATGTGTAGGAGTGTGTGTGTGTGCAGGGGTGCTGTGTTTGTGTAGGAGGCCCTGAAGGGAAGAACAGTGGTAGCTCCCTCTGCCCCAGGTCTCCCACCCTCCAGAAGCTTCTGCAGATTCCCAGGATCTTTGCTGCCTTTCAAAGGAGCCAGTTTTCCCAGAAACATGGTCTAATGTTTGGGAAAGAAGCCACAGTCCCACTTCAGACACTCCCTTTGAGGTGAGCTCACTCCTTGCCATTAACAATCATCTTGCACACAGAAGCACTGCACCTTGGAAAAAGAACCAGTGGGCGTGGCTAACCATTTAAATATTTTATGATAACAACTATCAAGTGTTAAGAAAAGAAAATTTTTCTGGGATTAAAGGTGTGTGTTTGGCTTTTTTTTTGGTTTTTCAAGACAGGGATTCTCTATGTAGTCCTGGCTATCCTGAAACTTGCTTTGTAGACCAGGTTGGCCTCCTACTTCTGACTCCTTAGTGCTGAGATTAAAGACACGCACCTTTAACCTTGGAAAATAAAAGGAAAGTTTAAAATACCTAACAGGGCTGTCAAATGGCTCAGGGTTAAGAGCATCACGTTTCGCTCAGTTCCCAGCACCTACACTCAGTGGCTCAGTGCCAGCAACAACGGAGCCAGCGGGATGGGCGGGCTAGCCTCTGCTGACAACCACACTCACATTCACATATGTTCACATACTGTTCCCCTGCCCAAGCACTCATAAGCTAAAATAATAATATAACTTTTAAAAATACATATAACTCAGCCAGGCAGTGTTGACTCTCACCTTTAATCTCAGCACTCAGGAGGCAGAGGCAGACAGATCTATGTGAGTTCGAGGCCAGCCTGGTCTACAGAGTAAGTTCCAGGACAACCAAAGCTACATAGAAACCCGTCTTAAAGAAGGAAATAAATAGATAAAATACATAAAACTCAATAGAAACCATCAGGCTTGTGTGAGCTCCAGTACCTTGTTGTCCATAATTGTCCACTGTCCCTCAGGATTCTGCTTCAAAACACAGTGGTTCCGAGAAATCATCAGAGGGCATACCTTTGATATCAGTTGGTATGTGACACCAAATCCCCGTCCTACAGTCACCTGAAAGACAGAGGCAATGTAGGAGCCACGATCAGTACGCTAAAGAGGAAGGCTCTCTGTAATCTACCGACCAGCAGCATACACAGGTCCTGGCTTAGGAAACAGACACCTGCGGAACCTCAGCTTCTTATCTGCTTGCTGCCTTCCCCTCCTCAGCCGCTACATGACCTTGTGATAAGAGGACACTTACCACGGAGGACTGGAGACACAGCTTGGTGGTCAAAGTACTGGCTGCTCTTCCAGAAGTCCCAGACTTATTTTCCCAACAGCCACATGGTGGCTCATAACATCCATGATTCTAGCTGCAGGGGATCTGATGCCCTCTTCTGGTATTACCTTGTGTCCAGCCCTGTCCTGTGTCATGCCGTGTGTTGTCTCCCCTCACACCCCTCACCCCAACGTCCGGAATGTATGTGTTGCACAGACATAACGTATTCAAAACAATCATACACTTAAGATAATAACTTAAAGAAATAAAAGAGTTACTATGAACTCTCAGGCTAGCACAACTCTGAATGGCCATCAGTGAGACAGGGATTGCTACCCTCACACTCCCATCAATTCACCTTTGACACTGCTTTTACACAGATAAGACAGGCCTTGGGCTTTTAAATGAACAACCTCGAATCCTTTTCTCTGTAAATTCTTCCAGCTGGCCCTGGTTCTGCCCTAGGTCCATCAGGAAATCTCCAGTCTCCTACCCATAGCTACCAAACATGGTAGTGTCTCCCAAGTCACCATGCCTGGCCTTCTATTCCTAGCCATTTACCTTAACTCTCAGGGCCCGAGTTTGTCATCTCAGTCTGTGAGGAAACTCTTGGCTCATTGTTATAGCTGTTACTTAAGTTCTCCCATAAGGTTAAGGCTGGATTGTTCTCCCAGCTCTAGGCATGGCTACTGCTTTCGAGGCATGCCAGGACTCCACTCAGGTATCCTGGACCTGACAAATGATTACATTTTTCTACTCCCCTCCCCCACCTCCAACATTACTATGTTCTCTCTCTACCTGACTAGTAGGCAAATGTGGATTCAAATGCAGGACCCCCCCCCCACCTCCAAGATTACTATGGCGTTTCTCTACCTGACTAGTAGGCAAATGTGGATTCAAATGCAGGACCCAACACTGATTTCTGTCCATTTTCATCTTGTTAGTTCAGCCTAGCACACTGCCTTGTTAAGACTTTAACTGTTTGGGGGCTGGAGAGATGGCTCAGCGGTTAAGAGCACCCTCTGCTCTTCCAGAGGACCCGAGTTCAATTCCCAGCACCCACATGGCAGCTAACAACTGTCTGTAGTTCCAGTTCCAGGCAAACACCAAGGCAAATAAATAAATAAATAAAGTTAAAAAAAAAAAAAGACTTTAACTGTTTAATCTGCCATCAGACAGACAAACATAATGTTCCTCCTAGTGTTAGTCTCTATTGAAACTGATTAGTCAGTCTATGCTGTACCTTCAGTCAAGACATTAGAAAATAAAACAGATTAGAGTATTCAGAAGTTAAAAGCTCGTAACTCCAAATCCAGTTCCAATGCCCTCTGCTGGCCCCTGCAAACACCCAAACACCCATGTATACACACACAGACATACAGACACACACGGTTCACACTTTGCAAAGTCTACCAACTAAATTGAATCCTTAGGTCCCCACTTACCCCCAAGAACAGCTTGAGTTTCTGTAGAAGACAGAAACACAGCTCAGATGCTCATAAATAAATAAATAGGTCCTGGTAGACCTATCTAATCATAAACATATGAGGCAAAGAAGTGACGTTCTTCTGAGACTTTCTGTGTATAAGTATCTCTTAACTGGGCCCACATGGGAGTAGAGATTCCCTGAAGTTGTCCTGACCTCTACATATCCACTATAGCATGAAGACATTCACATACACAAAGTTTTTGAAACGAAGAATGTCCAGGTCTGAGGGCTAGCGTGGAGGGATCTCCTACCACCCATATTCACTGACAATTTCTAGATTTGGCAGCTGTTTTAGAGGAAGTAGTCCGTATTCCATCTGAGGGGAAACAGCCACCAGGGAGAACAGTACAGAGAACTAGAGAAGCACCTTGTTCTCAGACTGTCCCGGATTTAGAATCCAGGTAAAGAAAATGCTCTTTGTCACCTCCTTCACCATCCGGTCCTAGCGTTCACAATGGTTCTATTTCAGCATCACCCCCCATCACCTATGAACTCCCATGGATGCTGCTCCGTTTTCATAGCATACTGACATTGATATAGACAATCCCCTTGTTCCTGTCCATCTTCACTAGACCCAGCAGCCTCTGCAAGGCTTTTCTAACCATTCCTTCCCATTTTCCAACCCACAGACTCATGAAAACCACATACAACAGAGGAAAGCAAACAAGCATAAGACACAGCTGTTCTTTACAGGACTGAAGTAGCTCACCTGCAGGACATCACCACTCCTTTGTGCTTACACCAAAACCTCTAGACTGGCTTGGAAAGCTTAAAGACGCCCAATCAGATAACTTACTAAAGGATTCCCTCCGATGCAATATGAGGATCCATCCATGTGTTATGACTTTACCTATGAAAACTGAAACTTTGGGAAACTGGAAAGGCAGGTAACTACCCTGCCTCAGCTATTAGATGACCCCAGCACACCTGGAACTACCCTGCCTCAGCTGTTATGAGCCCAGCACGCCTCCCAAAGCCTTATGCAAACCCACGTGTGCTATCATCTGAGAACCATTACAGGAGGAAGATCTCATCCTGTCTTCCATTCAGACTCTGCACTCTGCAAGACTATGTTCCAAATACTGCAACCTGACTTTGCACATCACCAGGCAGGCTTCTCTTACACACAGACCCTCAAGGAGGCTCAATCCTCACCCTGTCTGCAGCATTCTCCCCATGGTCGATCCCATACAAATCTGTGGAACAATAGAGAATGTTGAGGAGTACTCTGCAGACCTCTTGCCTTTGCTACCCCAGGGCTGCCAAGCCATTCAGAAGTAATAGATTAGTTCATTGAACTGAGTCTCAATGAGTGAGTCAACACTTGATTATCAAGTTTCCTTACAGGATTGAAAGAGACCGGTGAATGCTCAAGAATCAGAGTTAATAAAGAAAAAAAAATCTTACATGTAGAAATAAGCGGCTCTCTAAAGCCTGCTAATTTAAAACTGGACCTGCTCTAGGATATTCCTAAATAAGCCACACCTTGGCCAACCCAAAAAGATATTCACAGACTCCTTCATTGTATATTTTTTTTTCCTGGTACAAGCCACAAACTCCAAGAGCAGAAAGTATGTTTGCCCCTCAATTGAGAATATACAGCTTATCAAAACAAACAAACAAAAAACTAACCCTAACAATTCAATGAGGTTAATTTACACAATGTCTTAGTTAGGATTACTATTGCTTCTGATAAAACACCAGAACCAAAAAGCCAGTTGGGGAGGAAAGGGTTTAACTCAGCTTACACATCCATATCACATAGCGAAGGGCGTCAGAATAGGAACAGGTAGGCAGGAGCTGATGCACAGGCCATGGAGGAGGCTGCTTACTGATCTGCTCAGCCTGCTTTCTTACGGAACCCAGGTCCACCAGCCCAGGGATGGAACCACCCACCATGGGCTGGGCTGTTCCTCATCAATCACTAAGAAAATGTGTTACAGCCGGATCTTATGGAGGCATTTTCTCACTTAAGATTTCCCTCCTTTCATATAACTCGTTTGTGTGTCAAGTTGACATAAAAATCAGCTAGCACACAAAACGACCAAACGACTCAGCATTGCACACTTTCCAAAGCCCAAGCTCTGTACTTGACCCAGTTCACCCTCCAGAGCTGACTGCAAGGATGCGACCCACCCACGGCTTTTCTGGAACCAAATCTTAGCAGCTCCCGGCCACTTATAAATATGCCTCCCTTTTTAGTTGTTGCTTTAGTTTTGCATTAGTGGAGCTGGTAGAGTGCTTGCCTTCCAAGTACGAGGCCAGGGGTTTGAACCCCAACACCAGCCTGCAAATTCAAACACTGTAAGCAAAGCAGTTCCTAAAAGAGAATTGCTGTCTCTGACCCACTTCGATGTTGCAACCTTGGCCCAGCCCAATGCGCCAGTTCTCCTCGGAAATGGAATGAAAGACTTTATTTTTTAGATTGAAGTTGGAGGATTTTAGGCGAGTCACCCTTAAACTCGCGATCACATTCAAAATCAGCTCCAGAAAGTACACGCCCTCTGCAGCCATCCGGACTGGTTCACCATTCTCGGGAGTCAGTGGGGACGCCTCTGCCTCAGTTTCCCCGTCTGAGTTGGGTCAGTGCAAGGCTCTGATAGACCCTAAAGGGAAGCATGCCTACTCTCGCCCCCCGCGTCCGTTACAGCGGCTCTGGAACGGGCCTCGCTCCCGCGCAGCCACCCACCAACCAGCCCGGGCCTCTCAAGCCACGGCCTCGCCTAGCCTCGCGGCCCGATTCCGCCAGATCCTAAGGCGGCCGGACTCCGCTGCCGCCTGGGTGCCTCTCCGCAAACCGGATCGGCGTGGCGCTGCTCCTCAACCTCCCTGCTCCCGCAGCCCCACACCCAGAGATCACTCGTCCTCACCTCGCTCGCAGCTTCTAGCTGCAACCACTCGCGGTCCATCCCCAGCCGCCGCAAGCACCAACTCCGGCTGGCCGCGAGCTGCCCCGAGACCAAAGGATCGGGCTCGCCCATCGCCTGCTCGGCACTGGGGCAGCAACGCTCAGGAACGAGGAAAACTCCAGTCCGGGTGCCAGCCGCCTCCGTGGGTCCCGTCCCGCACCATAACTACACACAGACAGAAGCAATCACCCAGGGACCGGAGTCGGTGCGAACGTCCGCCCGCCTCCGGGCTGGGAAGGCGGGCAGCGCGCGTGCGCAGCGGGAAGTCCGGATCTGCAGGCGGGAAGGGCGGGGACGTGAGCAAGGAGAGCCCGCCCAACGCCCTCTGCGGAGGGAGGTCCGGATTGAACTGGGTTTTGACTCCTAAATCCAAAACTTTACAAATAAGGCTTGGAGGACAGCTCAGCGAGTAAAGTCGCCAGCTGCCAAGTCTGGAAACCAGAGTTTGATCCTCAAGTTTCACCTACCTGGTGCATGGAGAAATCTGACCCTTCAAATGGCCTCTGACCTCCACTTGTGCACCTTGGCGGGTTCGTGTGTACAAACAAATACTTACATTAATAACTATGGGGCTGGAGAGATAGCTCAGGGATTCAGAGAGAGCTAGAAGCAGAAAGAAAGAATTCCAGGCCATCCTCTGCTGTACACAGTGAGTTCAAAGCCATACCGCGATGTGGGACCCTGTCTACAAAACAAACTGTATAACTATATGCTGATGATTCCTATAGCCGTGTTATTTAAAACTGCTTTGGGTTTGAGGTGGGAGGTGCTGAAGACTGAACCCAAGGCCAAGAGAATGACAGGGATATACTCTGTAGCTAAATTATACGTCCCACTACATTGCAGCCCACTCCTGAGTAACTTTTAAAACACTGTTCATTTTAAAGT
This sequence comes from Sigmodon hispidus, assembly GCA_004025045.1. Classification (NCBI taxonomy): domain Eukaryota; kingdom Metazoa; phylum Chordata; class Mammalia; order Rodentia; family Cricetidae; genus Sigmodon; species Sigmodon hispidus. The sequence continues at coordinate 110,280 of PVIH01005594.1, forward strand.
TGGTTTAGTCCAAGCCTACTTAGCATCTTTTCTTTTTTTGTGGCATAACCTTTTGTTACTGAATTTTTTAAAATTATAGCCGATCTATAGAGACAGCACACAATTACCTGGGTCTATACATGTGAGAGTGCAAACTGAATGCAAATGGATTTGAAGGAGCTGAGGAGAGGATGGTATTTAAAATGTTATAAAAGTAGGGCTGGAGAGATGGCTCAGTGGTTAAGAGCACTGCCTGTTCTTCCGGAGGACCTGAGTTCGATTCCCAGCATCCACATGGCAGCTAACAATTGTCTGTAATTCCAAGATCTGACACCCTTACACAGTTATACATGCAGGCAAAACACCAATTCACATAAAATAAAAAAAATAAAATATATTATAAAATAAGATGTTCGCAGTCAGATTGAAGGTTGCACAAGCATACAAATTACTAAAGTGTTGTGGAATAATCTACTTGTTCACTGTGAAGATGTGTCACTCTGATTGGTTTAATAAAAAGCTGAACACAGAGCAAGCAGGATGGGCAGTACAGAGATGAGGTAATAAAGCCATGAGGCAGAAAGTAAATTAATAGAAAGGGTTAATGTAAGTTATAAGAGCTAGTTAGAAACAAGCCTAAGCTATCAGCTAAATTTTCATAATTAATAATAAGTCTCTGTGTCATTTATTGAGGAGCCTATGGTCCTGATGAAAAAATCCAACTACCTGACAGGTCATTGACATGCGGTATGGAAATTATCCTCATGTGATTAACAGTTAAGAGTGCTTGCTTTTCTTCCAGAGGACCAGAGTTACATTGCCGGCATCCACTTTGGGCAGCTCACAACCTGGGACTCCAGCTCCAGGGAATCTGACACCCTCTTCAGCCTCTGAGAACACCTGCATTTATGTGCATAAGAGACACATAGACAGCCTTGGTGGCTGGTGACACATGCCTTTTGATCTCAACACTTGGGAGGCAGAGGCAGGGGGATCTCTGTGAATCCCAGGCTAGTCTGCTCTACAGAGTGAGTACCAGGACAGCCAGGGCTGTTTCACAGAGAAACTTTGTTTAAAAAAAAAAAAAGAAGAAGAAGAACAAAAACACACACAGAGACACATAATTTAAAATACAATGTTTGAAATTTCACTGATTTTTTTTTTTTAAGCAGTGATTTTCAACTTTGGCCTTTTCTACTACATCTCCTGATCCCTTGTTGGAATGCTGGAATAGTCAATTGAAGGTATTAATGACAGTGTTTGTACCATGGCCTTCATGTGAACCATCCATGATGATTGTGGCGTCTGAAGGCTGGCTCAGGATGCCCTTCAGTTAGACACCAGCTCCATGTGTGCTGAAGCTTCCTAAGTAAAATTCCAGAGCTGGAGCTGGGGATCCAGCTCAAGCAGTAAGGCCTGAGGAGGACCTGAGTTTGAATCCCTGGAGTCCATGTGAAAACCTTGATGAGAGGTAGAGAAGGAGAACCCCTGGAAGCCCAAAGAGGTCAAGAACAACAGAGGATCTCAGGGTGGGTGGTGAGGAATGACACACTGTGGCACACACACACACACACACACACAACACACATACAAATTAATTAATTAATTTAACAGCAGAGCCAGGAATGGCGGCTGTAATCCAAGCATTTGGGAAGAGGAGGCATCTGGGGTTGCAAAACAACACCCTTTCTCAAAAAACAAAAACCAAAACAAGCAAGCACTAAACCAGGAGCTGCCAGCTGGTTCAGTAGGTGAAGGTGCTTGCCACCCAGCCGGATGACCTCAGTGTGACTCCCCTGCTCCACACAAGAGAGAATTCCTACGCTGTCCCCTAGCTACCTCACTCATGCTCCCCCCCATACAGACATAACAGATAAATACAAGTGTTTACTGAATAAAGTGTCTACACACACTACACCTTACAAATCCTTTCTTCTATACACGAATTACATGTGTTTATTATTTCTTTGTGTGTAAGGACACATGTAGATGTCAGAGGACTTGTAGAATTCAGTTCTCTTTTTTCAGCATGTGTGGTCCAGGGATTGATCTCAGGCCATCGGCTTTGGTAGAAAGTACCTCTACCCACTGAACCACCTTGCCAACCTTTTCCGATTCTCTAAAGCAGTGGCTTTCAACCTTTCAAATGTTTGGACCCTTTAATACAGTTCCTCATGTTGTAGATACCCCCAACCATAAAGGTATTTTTGTTGCTACTTCATAACTGTAATTTTGCTGCTGTGATGAATTGTACTGTAAGTTGCTGTGTTTTCCCATGGTGTTAGGTGACCTCTGTGTAAGGGTCAAAGATGCTGCTCTAAACCATAGCTCTACCACAACACCTAGCACAGCATATGTACCATGTAAGTAGCTCTAACCATGTAGCTGGAGGGAATGACCAGGAAAAAAAAGTGTGCACGTTTGATATAAGCACAGTTTTGTTTTGAGTTGTTCAATCAGTGGTTGGCTAGAGACACAGCTACACACACCCATAGGGAAGGCCAACTGTGTTTGTAGCAGAGTTCCTGCTTGGTGAACAGTGAAGGCAAAGTGTCCGCTCAGGACCCAGTTCCAAGTTCTCAAGACATAATAAACAAGCCATGTCCTCTCCTATATTCTCTCCCTCTCTGCCTCCCTTGGGTCAAGGTTATCCAGCAAACTTCTCCACTTCACTGATAGCTCCTTCAGTGCCTCCCACTACTTTCTTTGTGCCTCTCTTCAAAGCCCTCTGTAAGCTTCCGTCTCTCTCTCTGCCCCTACTGACTGCTGGTCCCTCTAACCATCCAGGTCCCTCTTTGGTAACCATAGCTACGTTTTCTCAACCCTCCGCAGCAACCCCAAAACCTGACACAGACTATTCCCCTCATTGTTTCCAAGAGTCTCCCCAGTTATCCATGTTCCTAAACTATCTTAATTTCAGAACCTACCTGAACAACCCAGGAGCTATTCTGGTGTAACAGAAGCCTCTCAGATTACATTCTCCCCACATAGCCATACCCAGCTTTCAGATGACAGTTGCTCCCCATCAACCCGATATAGCCAAATCTAACTTTTCCGGGCTCCTCTCAAGGGCTCTCAACCAGACTCCAGCTAAGTACTCCTGCCAACCAACAGCCTAAGTTTCCCTGCTGTTGTCTGGTAGTAAGGGTGGGATTTTTCCCCCATTTCCCTAGTCCTGGAACACCTCTTCCCAACTACTAGGACCATGAACCCAACAGTTTCAGATATACATTCAAGATAAAATAGATTTTTTGGGGCTGGAGAGATGGCTCAGAGGTTAAGAGCACTGACTGTTCTTCCAGAGGACCTGAGTTCAATTCCCAGCAAAACCACATGGTGGCTCACAACCATCTATGATGAGGTCTGGTGCCCTCTTCTGTAAAACTGTATGCATAATAAATAAATAAATCTTTAAAAAAAATAGTTTTTCCTTTTAAAATTTATTTATTTTTATTTTATGTGCATTGGTGTTTTGCCTCTGTGTATGTTTTTTTGTTTTGTTTTTTTTTTCCTTGTCTCAAGTTTATTTGTAAAAACAGCATAGGGTCCTGATCATCTGCAATAGTGTGTAGGTGTATCAAGCCAGTCCAACTATCTTCACATTGGCAGACAGAAAACTCCTCTATAGGGCCTTCACTGAGGCCTGGGCATCTTTGGGAGCCTGAGTTGGAGCTGAGGCCACTGCCTTGGTTTGAACCTTAGGCTTTGGTTGGCAGAGCCTATGACCCTTGGCCATGGAGCCTCTGATCTTCTTCCCAAACTTCGGGTGAGCCATCAAAGCGAGCTGGGTGAGTTTGCTGTTGGGGCCCGTTGGCATCGTGGGCTGAACCACTTTGGGCTTCCCCAGGGCCTTGATGGCCTCTGCGCGGCGCTCATGGCCTTTGCATTGTTCGCCTGCATCTTCTTCAGGCCTTTCTTGTTGTGCTTCTTGGCAAAGCGCATGTTCCTCAGGAACTTGGGGTTGACCCCCTTAAGAGACTCATATCTCTGTGATCGGGGCTTCTTGATGCCATTTCTGTGCCATTTTCGGGATTGGTTGTGTGTGGTGTGGTTCTTGGACTTAGCCATGTCTGAGTGGTAACCGGCGGCTCCCGAAGCACCTGGACCAGAAAAGGCCTCTGTGTATGTTTATGTGAGGGTTTATGTCAGATTGTCAGATCTTGGAGTTACAGACAGTTGTGAGCTGCCTACAAGTCTAGGAATTGAACCTGGGTCCTCTGGAAGAACAGCAAGTGCTCTTAACCACTGAGCCTTCTCTCCAACCTCAAAAATACTTTTTTTTTTTTTCTAAACTGCTTAACTTTACATCTGTCTGAACAGATTTCAGATCAACTACAGACTTCTCCAACAACTCAGAGCTAGCCTCGGCTATCTCCTTGGCTATATCCCGGTCCAGCCTCACAGACTTCACTTCCCTAGCCTCAGATGGGTGCACAGAATCTGGACATCGACGGACACTGCTCTTCCTGGACTTGACTAACAACACAGCCTCCTTGGGTCCCCTAGCAACAACACCCCAACGTCAGTAGGAAAGCCAGAGAGAATGGCACCCACTTACCCAATAATAAACAAAAAGGTGAGAGTGAAGGGGCCCTAGCCCACTTCCACTCAAACATGGGACTTTGGCAGGCCTTCACCTTCATCCCAGTTCCCTCTGCCTTGCCCAAAGCAAACAAAAAACCCCGTTAGATTCCATCCCTAAAGCTAGCCACCAAGTCCAGTTCCTTAGTTAGCTACTTCCTCGTCCTGATACAGACCACCAAGATCCAGCTATCAAAGAATTGAAATCCAGCAATCAAAAAGCCTCTCTGGCTCACCTGATTAACACGTACAATTAAAACCAAGCACCTCATCTTAACACTTGTACCTTCAGAAACTGCCATTTCTCTATGTGACAAGTCTATCTGTCTGGTCTCCATCCAGAGGCAGTCCTCTGTCCTTCTGAGACAAATACCCGTTCCCTTCCCTTCTCCTTCTTTCTCAACCTCCTGTGTTTGTCTCTTATTCCACACCCTCTATCCCTTGGGGGCAAATAAATCTCCTCTGTGCTGAGAATTTGGCCTTGGGGTTCCTGAGCCGATACTTTTCCTTTCTGACAAGCTTCCCCAAACCCCAACTACTTCCTGCCTAGATTCGTGCACAGCTCTGGGACACCTCTGTACCCAGACTGTAATCCTGGGGGATTGGAGAAGATGGGACTGTGGGTCTGCTTAGCTCCCAGCCCCAAAGTGACGGGGCATTCCTGCGGTTCCATATGTTCATGTGTGAAGGTACCTACCAAGGCCAGAAAGTGTCAGATCCCCTGGAGCTGAAGTTGTATTTGGTTGTGAGCCACCCCCAACATGGATGCTGAAAAGCCATCTTCAGGCGCAGGATGTGCCCTTAACCACCTAGCCATCTCTTCGGCCTGACAAAGCTTTTTAAGTAAGTTTTTTTTTGTTTTGTTTTCTTGTTTTTAAACTTTATTTATTTATTTATTTGCCTTGGTGTTTGCCTGGAACTGGAACTACAGACAGTTGTTAGCTGCCATGTGGGTGCTGGGAATCGAACCCGGGTCCTCTGGAAGAGCAGACAGTGCTCTTAACCGCTGAGCCATCTCTCCAGCCCCCTTAAGTAAGTTTTTAAGCTTACTTCTTGTGTGTGTGCAGGGTCAGGCTGGGCAGCAGCAGGCCCCTCAACCTCACCAAGCTCTCTCTCCAGCCTAAGGCTGTTGTTTCTTGTTGTTTATGTGGATGGGCGTTTTGCCTGGATGTATGTCTGTGCACCAAGTGCATGCCTGATGCCCACAGAAGCCAGAAGAGGTCCTTACATGCCCTGGAGCTGGAGTCCGAGGGTCACGAGCCACCATATGAATGCTGGGAACCAAACCCCGGTCCTCTGGAAGAGCAGCCAGTGCTCTTAATTGACAGCCATTTCTTCAACCCACTGAAGTTGGTTCTTTTGTTTCCTTTTCTTTTTATCTCTGGTGGCTTCTGTGTGACCAGCTCCCCGTACTTGAGAGTTAACTGGATGCTACTGCAGCATAGTGAGGTACATGGAATGCAGAACCAGGCTGTATGAGTTCAAATCCTGAACCCTGCCATTTACTGTAGGAGCCGAGGAAGCTATCTGACTGCTTTGAGTCTTACTTTCCACATTAGGATAGAGTGATGGTAACAAGAGCACTCCCTTATGGAGCTGTTTCTAAGATAAATTCTTGTCAGACAGATGTTACTGGTCCTTGGCAGCTACATGATCATTGCTGGCTATTATGGATGAGGGAGACTGGAGTCTGCTTCTGTATTGGCCACCTCCTGTCTATCCCTATGCTGACTCTTCACTTTTTTTAAAAAATAAAATAATTTAACTTTATTTTATGTGTTTTGGTATAAAGGTGTCAAGGTTCATCGGAACTGGAGTTACAGACAATTATAAACTGCTATGTGGGTGCTGGGAACTGAACCTTGATCTTCTGGAAGAAGAGCCAGCGTTCTTAACTACTGAGCCATCTCTTTAGCCCCATTTCTTCACTTCTATTTTGTTTATTCCGTATTACTGTTGTTGCTGCTGCTGCTGAGGATGAACCCAGAGTCTTGTGCATTCTAGCCAAGTTTTGGCCACTGAATCACGCCTCACATCCTCACGTGTGCTATTTCTACCCTATGTTATCCAAAAGACATAAAAATAAGGTGCTTCCCTCTCTTTAAGTTGATAAAGTAATAAAAGCTTCAACTTTAGACTTTTATCTATAAGACATTTCCAAGCAAAACATGTCTTTGAAAAACCTAAAGCAAACAGCTCCCTTTGTGAGCAGGAGCAGATCCATGTCGGGTTGTAGCTGCGCTAATGATGTGAATTGTGATTTCTCTGCATGGGGTTCAGGGGAGATGAGACACAGGCTTTTTTAGTCTGGAAAGACAGAGTTGGGCAGAAAGGAGTCTTGATGTAGAGAGTCCTGCCTCCGCCCAGTTCACTCCCCTCTCTCAGGCCTGCTTTACAAGGCAAGCCTGCATTTGTGGAGACCAAATGGTGACTCTGTGAGATGTCATGTCATCTGCACCCCCTCCCCAGGATGTCTGGTGGGAATAGGGACTGGGACCAACGGCCCTACATTCTAGGGGCGTCTACCTGTTATCTAACCCCTTTATTGCTCCACTGTTCTGCATCCCCACCCCCAAATGTAAGACTTGAGTGGAAATGTAAGAAATACAATCTGAGGGTTCCTTTCAAAGGAGCCCCCAGTCAACTACAATCGAATAGGAAACACTAGACTCCTGTGAATGCTGCTAATTTAGCTATTGCTCTACCTAAACTCTAAACTAGACTCCGCTGTGGTAAGATATTTTGTTTGTGTTCTGACAAATACAGCTTGCTTGGAGATCAGAGGGCAGGCAGCCCTAGCCACTAATTTACCATGGAGGCCAGGCTGTGGTAGCTCACACCTTTAATCCCAGCACTTGGGAGGAGGAAGATCAGGAGTTCAAGACCACCCTGGACTACATGAGATTAAATCTGTCTAAAAGAGAAACAGCCAGGTGGTGGTGGCTCACACCTTTAATCCCAGCACTAGGGAGGTAGAGACAGGATCTCAGCCAATGCAGTCTGAGAATTTCTAGAGACAGGGCCCTGACATTGGTCTGAGATTTTATAGAGGTAAGAAATCTCTGGTGGCTGGCTGCTTTGCTTCTGTGATCTTTAAGCTTTCACCCTAACATCTGACTCAGGTTTTTATTAAGACTGATTAAGATCGAGCTTTGCCCCACCCAACTCCATCCAAACAGGAAATGTGGAGTGGAAAGTTACCTTTCCAAGGAGCTTGAAAATGAACAGAAGGGAGAGGTGAGGAGTCTCTTTCGAGACCCGGGCTTTGACAGCTGCGGCTCCGGTGTCTTTGGGAACATTGACTACCATGAGTTCCGGTGCGTTGCCAAAACCTCAGATGCGTGGTCTTCTGGCCAAGCGCCTGTGGTTTCACATTGTTGGCGCATTCACTGTGGCCCTCTGAGTTGCCGCTGCTTATAAGTTTGGCGTGGCTGAACCCAGAAAGAAGGCGTATGCAGATTTCTACAGGAATTATGACTCCATGAAGGACTTTGAAGAGATGAGGAAGGCTGGCATCTTCCAGAGTGCAAAGTGACTTCAAAATGGACAGAATTCTTTGGATTGCACTCGATAGAAGTTCATTGCTGAGCTGTGTTCCTGAACTATGAAACATGAATATGTGGGCTAAGGAAGTAGTTTATCTCAATAGACAATTAAAATTAAAAAAAAAAAGAAAATGAACAGAAGGTCAAGCATGGAGATGAACCCACTTACAACTGTAAGCGAGAAAGGTAAAGTGAGGACCCAATAACGCAAAAGATTGTCCCTTCTGGGCTGGAGAGACAGCTCAGTGGTTAGGAGCACTGACTGTTCTTCCAGAGGACCTCAGTCCCATTCCCAGCATCCACATGGCAGCTAATAACTGTCTGTAATTCCAAGATCTGACACCCTTACACAGTTATACATGCAGACAAAACCCACAAATTCTCATAAAATAAAATAAATATATATTTTTTAAATATTGTCCCTTCCGATTCCTGTTATGAGGAAAGGGAAGGAAAGGCTCAGCCCTCCACCAGTGCACCTGGCGTTCTGTGGGACACCCTGCAAGGTGCACTGTCTGCTGCCTTGCTCTGTCTACACTAGGTCTTTTACTATGAAGTGAGGATCAATGCTTCTCAGATGAAAGAATCAGGAAAGAATGCTTTTGGTTTCAAGAGGGAACTGTTTTATTTACTTTCTTACTTTGAGACTGAGATGGGAGTCTCATATAACTCAGATCATCGCCTTAAGTCTATGTGTATCTGAGGATAGCCTTGAACTTCTGACCCTCCAACCTCCTTCCTCCTGAGTGTTGGGATTACAGGTGTGCCACATCTGGTTTACACAGTGCTGGGATTACAGGTGTGCACCACCACTCTGGTTTTCACAGTGCTGGGATTACAGGTGTGCACCACCACTCTGGTTTTCACAGTGCTGGGATTACAGGTGTGCACCACCACTCTGGTTTTCACAGTGCTGGGATTACAGGTGTGCACCACCACATCTGTTTTACACAGTGCTGAAATTACAGGCGTGTGCCATATCTGGTTTACATAATGCTGGGGCTTGACAACCAGGCCTTTGCGCATGGTAGGTAGGCATTCTACCAGCTGAGCCTTGAGAGCAAGGCTCAGGAAAGCAGAGTGTGTGTGTGGGGTGTTGCATCTGCTTTGGACAAGTTGAGTACTAACTGCTGTTTTACGTAAACAGAGCTGTATGATATTTCTGACTCCTTTAATCAAGGTTATTTTGTAAGTACATATAATAAGTCATCAAGTTTCTTACGACATTCTGGAGGTACCTGCAATCAGTAATTAAGGTGGGTATTTTGGAAGTACTCAAAATCAGTTTGGTAGATTACCCCATTCCTTTTCCATCTGGAGCCTGGCTGACATATCCATCAGCCTGCCAGGGATCAGCTTCAAGCTCAAGTATTTATTGCACATCTGATTTTATTAGGGAAGTAAGGGATGGGGGGCAGTGGGAGCCTAAAGTCAGGAATGTTACCTGTTTTCCTCTCCTTCTTATGAGTTTCTTGTTTATTTTACAAGTGATATAGAATTATTGACGTCAAATGTAGGCGTGGGATGGTTCATAACTGGGTTAGATCACCCTATGTTGGCTATCTGGGGACTAAAGATATCACTGGGGTGTTTATGCAGCATGTGCAAAACTTTGGGTTTGAGCCCCAGTACTGAGGTGGGGGATACAGAGGAGAAAAGAAGGAAAAGAGAAATAGAGGCAGGAGAAGGAAGAAGAGAAAGAAGGAAGGAAACAAAAAAAGAATTTAAAAATAAAAAAGCTGTACGTATGGTACACACCTTTAATCCCAGCACTACAGAGGCAGAGACAGACTGATTTCTAATTTCCAGACCAGCCTGATCTACAGAGAGTCCCAGGCCAGCCAGGGCTACATAGTGAGATTCCATCTCAAGAAAACAAAGAGAGGAGGCTGGAGAGTGGCCTGGCAACTCCTTCCCAAGGGAGAAAGACGAGGAGAGGAGAGAAGGGCAGAGAGCTAATGCAAGGTCATTACAGAGCCAGAGAGAAGCTTCAGGCCTTGGCTGTCAGAGGAGTTCCAGAGCCTTGAAGGTCAAGTGTCCCAGTGTCCAGGCCAAGAGCTGTGACACTGCTCCGTGTCCAACACCTGAAGCCTATAAGGGCTGTTCTATTAGAGAGTGCTGGAGTCTAAAAAAGAATGTTGGATCTCCTGGATCTGGAATTACAAGCACTTGAGCTGCCTGATGTGGGTTCTGGGAATGAAGCGGGGTCCTCCCAAGATAGACAAGCACTTAACTTCTGAGTCAACTCTTAGACCCAGCTATCTGCCATTTTGTCTATGAAGACCCAGAGGAGTACTTCTTCCAATGGACTTCAAAACAGTGCGTGATTCCTAGCTGCCACTCACTCTGGATCCTTGCACACACAGACAATGTATTCATCACACACAGCACCTAATGACAGCAAGCTCTCAAGTGGGGGCTAGGCTCCCTGGGGTAAAGACATAATTCCAGTCTATCCTTTGTAGATGAAAATTCAGGCCAACAAACTTTCCTGAGATGTTTCACAGTAAAGACTCCAAGAACAAAGCAACACAGAGCTGGAGAGGTAGCTCAGCAGGTAAAAGTGCTCATTGCTGCCTGTTGTGGTGGTGCACAGCTTTGATCCCAGCACTCAGGAGGCAGAAGCTGTCTAATCTCCATGAGTTCGAGGCCAGCCTGGTCTACATAGTGAGAGCCAGAACAGCCAGAGCTACACAAAGAAACCCTGTCTCTAAAAACCAAAAATAAGTAAAAATGAAAATAAAAAAGTGCCCATTGCTCTTCCACTGGATCCAAGTTCACCTCCTAGCACCCACACTGGACTTCATGGAAATGCTGGAAATCTCAGCTTCAGAGCATCTAATGCCCTTTTTTGGCCTCTGAGGGACTTGCATACATGGTGTACACACATAAAAATGAGTAAAAATCTAAAAGAGTGAAGGATGGCCAACTACCAAAAAGTCCTAATGAAAACTGGCTGTCATCAGTCAGTGAGGGGCAGTGCCAGTCCCCCACACACCTCGATCTCTATGGTGTCTGGGAGATCCTAAGCAGGCAAACCAGGAGGAAGCCTGCATGTATCCTGACCCTGCTGCTGCTGTCTTTCACTCTGGGCTAGAATTTCCTCTATGAACAATGATGCTGTCAGCTGGGCATGGGCATTTGGGATGCTAAGATAGGAGAATCAGGAGTTCAAAGCCATCCTCAGCTATTGAGTGGGTTTGAGGCCAGCCTGGGTTACTGAACACCCTGTCCCAACCAAGGTTGAGCGATGAGGGTATCAAGCCAGCTCTTTCCTGTTAACTACCAGCCAGGTCTGACCCTGATTAGCTTCTCAGGTCAGCTCTGGGGGTGGGGCCGCAGACTACCCCTGGCTCTCCCACCTTTCTTCTGGCAGAAGTCCTAGCTCATTCCCTTCCCTCCTGACATGCTCCTTTAGACACGAGAATTAACCCACATGAAGGCTTTCTCACAGTGCTGGCACACGACCATGTGAGATCAGAAGCTCCGCCAGACCCAGCTGAAGAAGCGGTTACTCACTTTTCAGTCTCTTGCCCAGAGTAGGGGCTCAACCTCCACTGAAGTTCCCTGGGAATGCTGCTTGTCCTATACAAGGCTTGCTGCCATTTCTTCTTAGACTCTGTGTGTGTGTGTGTGTGTGTGTGTGTGTGTGTGTGTGTGTGTGTGTGTGGTGA
>PVIH01005595.1:0-72704 GCA_004025045.1 Sigmodon hispidus
ATTGCCTAGAGCCTGTGGAGGATGTTCTCATTCAGACACCACAGCATTGCCTAGAGCCTGTGGAGGATGTTCTCATTCAGACACCACAGCATTGCCTAGCATTCTATTGTATTGACTGTCTTACTTCCTTGATCTTCAAATGAGGTCAATAACTTTTTACCTTTTTGATGAGTATTTATAGTTTATTTTGATTTATAGTTTACCTGATCAGTTCTATTACAGATGCCTCAAATTTCAGTGAGCTCTATTTGCAGTGCTTCTTACATTGAGGGATTAAAAATGTGTGTGTGTGTGTGTGTGTGTGTGTGTGTGTGTGTGTGTGAGAGTGTACATGTATCTGTATTTGTGTAGCATGACAAATGTGTGGAGGTCAGGACATCTTGCAGGGAGTTAGTTCTCTTTCTGTCACATGAGTGAAGATTAGTTGTCAGACTTGGCTCTGGTGTCTTTCCTGTTGAACCCTCTCTGGCACTCACAATGAGTTTTAAAATATACTTCAATAAGTTGAATACATCTGGTTTTAATTTTTTTTTTTTTTAACTTTTAGGTGGAAGATGAAACTGTTTTACACAACATTCCTTACATGGGGGATGAAGTGCTAGATCAGGATGGCACTTTCATTGAAGAACTAATAAAAAATTATGATGGAAAAGTGCATGGAGACAGAGGTGAGCTATATGTGCATTCCCTTGGGGGCTTTGCTAAAGCATATAGGCTTTATTTAAAAAAAAAATCTCTTTGTAATAAAACTAATTTTTTTGCTTGACTATAAAGAACTAGCCTTGGCTTCCAGGCCTACATTTTTAGTGTTTTTTTAGTTTTTCCACTGGAAGATCTTATTTTCCACTTGGTTACCATTAGTAACTGGTTATGAACTGCAGCAGTAACAACATGTAGATTTTATAGGGACAAAGCGTGTGATTTTGGAAAGCTTTACATAGTAAAATTAGTTAGAGGTTTTAGATTCTATTTATGAGATGTGTGCTTCAGAAAGCCTCTCTGCTCAAAAATGCCATTCCTCAGGGCTATCATAGCTCCTGAAATTAAGTCATCAGAACCCGGTTAGGTGTCTGTGTACAGGAGGCTTTCTTGATACCTGAGGGAAGGGAGGTGGTCTCTCTCCTTAGAGTGGAAAACAAGGTTTGAAGTGCCCTGTCAGTGACACAGATTGGGTCAAGGCTAGAGCCACAGGTCAGTAATGGCCCTGGACCATCTCGAGAGGTTTCCCAAGAAACCTAAGAAAGCAACGGATACTAAGGATAACTGCTGTTCTCTTTGCTGCTGAGAAATGAGCTTGACTGGCCTTATCTGCCTCTCAGGGCGCAGTGCTGTGCTGATAGGTCACATGTAGTCTTCCAGATTGGGAAACACATAGACTTTTGTCACTACATTCTCCCTCTGTTTTTGACTGACTTCTAGAATGTGGATTCATAAATGATGAAATTTTTGTCGAGTTGGTAAATGCTCTTGGTCAGTATAATGATGATGACGACGATGATGATGGAGATGATCCTGATGAAACAGAAGAAAAACATAAAGACCTAGAGGACAGTCAAGATGGTATGTTTAAAACTAGTTGTTTTGTAAGGGCCTCACATCGTTCTTTTAAGAAAAGTGTGAGCTAGTGAATGGCTCACTGGGTAAAGGTGCTTATCATCAACCTGTTGAGCTGAGATTGATCTCTGGGCCCCACGCTATGGAAGAAAAGAGCTGACATCTTCACATGTATACTGTGGCATATACACCCCACACATACATGTAAATAGATGTAAAAGCACTCCATATATGGGTAGAGCGCAGTCTCCCCCCCCACACCTTTCCTTTTGTTAAGTGTTAGATCTTAGTCGAATAATCAAATATATTTCATTTGATTTATTTCATTTCATCCTCCATTGGCGCTTCTTTGTTTTCTTTGCCTGGCAAACGAACATAATCCTTCTTGGGGTTGCTGGTCAGTTATAATCGTCTTTATAATAACATCATATAGTATACATGCTGTATGCTAACTTCATATGCACCAGCTCACTTGTCCTTCCACGGCTCCATAATGTAGGTGTTGCTGTCAGATCGTTATGCACTGGAAATGGGTTTAGAGAGGCTCAAGGCTAAGGAACCTACTGAAGAAGATTACAGTATTGGGAGGAAGTAGAGCCCTGGGCCCCAAGATCATGACCTAGGCCTGACTGCAGAGCTGTGGTATTGCCTCTGCACTTGTTAGGATTATTAGAAACTGGTCCATCCTATGGTAGATCCCATAATACTGTCCACTACTCAACAAGCCTAGTATTAAGGCAGCATAGTAGAATTTGGGGGAGAATTGTAATTTTAAAAGGCATGTCTTCCTCATAGCAGAAACACACCTTAGGATTGCAAAGTTCTCCCATGCTGCTGGCAGATCTGAAAGTGGATTAGTGATCATCTCTGACACAAAGCTGTTAGTTGCAAATAATCAAAATCTGGGGGTTCTGTCTTGAATGCTTTTAAGACCTCTCATATTTGAATTTTATGTTTGCCCTTCATATATTTCCATTAGAAGTAAGTGATAGAGGGTTTGTTGGCATTGCCTGTACTTGAGAGTAAAGACAGGACAGTCAGAAATTCAAGGTCACCCTCACCTACATAGTAAGTTTTATGCCATCTTGGGCTATACTAGGCAAATCTCCCCCCCCAAATAAAACAAAGATTCCAAGGCAGTCATAGCCAAAGACAATAGCTAAAGAAGTGGGCTGGCGGGGTGGGTCACTGGGGAGGGGCTTGCTGAGCAAATCCTGATGACTTAGGTTGCTGAGTCCCAAGTTCTGTGACCTTCTCCCACCATAGTGCACACTGAAGTAATAAAGAACCGGCAAAGGTTTGAAGCCAACCTGCTCCACTTGGTTGTAACCAGAGCTACAGAGCAAGAGACCTTGTTTCAAAGCACCCCTCCCCCCCCAGTGAATCAAAGCTGACAGTTTCAGCTTTGTTGAGATGCTGCAACACAGAGAGGATGAGGTTGAAGCTTGTTTCCTTCTTCTCCCTATCACAATTCACTGTTTAGATAAAGAAAGTTGCCCACCTCGGAAATTTCCTGCTGATAAAATTTTTGAAGCTATTTCTTCAATGTTTCCGGATAAGGGCACAGCAGAAGAACTAAAAGAAAAGTAAGTGAAATTATTATTATTATTATTATTATTATTATTATTATTATTATTTTAAACTTTATTTGCCTTGGTGTTTGCCTGGAACTGGGAACTGGAACTACAGACAGTTGTGAGCTGCCATGTGGTTGCTGGGAATTGAACCCCGGTCTGCTGGAAGAGCAGTCAGTGCTCTCAACCGCTGACCCATCTCTCCAGCCCCTATTATTATTTTTAATGAGGGGAAGCCTTACATGTAAATCATCATCTTGGCTTATCCTAAATGGAATCACTGTATCTGAGTTGTTACATGGTTTACAGCTCACTTGATATTTCAAACACAATCTCCCCCTTTCTCTCACAGCCCCCCACACCCTATGTGTTTTATAACTATGTGTTATAAAATGTTTATTACATATAGAATAAGTACACATGAATATTCACACACATAGTAGACATATGTACAATTTATACTAGTATATTGTAGGAAACCTTTTCTGGGCACTGGTAGGGATTTTATATGTAATTCAAGCTAATATAATAACCTCTTCTGTGATATATGTATTGAATTAATGAGTTTAATTTTTGCTTTGCCATGCATGATACCATGACTGGTTCTTTGTGTAAGTAAAGATTGCTTTGGGTTAGCATAGCAATCTTTTGTTGTGTTTTAGGGGAGGCAACAGAAAACATAAAAAAAAATCAAACCCATGGAAACCTTTTAGAAGCTTTATTTTTTTTTTTAAGTGATTTTGCTTTCTGCTTTTCTTACGTTTTTTTGTTTGTTTATTTGACGTCAGATATAAAGAACTGACTGAGCAGCAGCTCCCAGGTGCACTCCCTCCTGAATGCACTCCAAACATAGACGGACCAAATGCTAAATCTGTTCAGAGGGAGCAAAGCCTGCATTCATTTCATACTCTTTTCTGCCGGCGATGTTTTAAGTATGACTGCTTCCTACATCGTAAGTGCAATTATTGTACGTTTTCCTTTTCTATCTTTGTTGTTGAAATATGTTTTGAAGAAACTTGAAAAGTGTTGTCATTTATCACAACTGGAATGTACCATTCAGTAAAGGTTGAAAAATCTGTTACATCCCTGGACGGTTATTTTTACCTTGTTTGAGTAATCCTCTGACATCTCTTGTACATGCTAATTCCAGTTATTGCTTCCCACTAACGTGGAGTACAGGTCAGTGATCCTGACAATAGCAGCATTGCTCATTGTTCTGAATGAATTTTGTTAAGTAAAAGGTTGGCTGAAAAAGCATTGATATAAAGAGATTATTACTTAATGATAAAATATTTCTTTTTGATCCTCTGAGGAATTGCTTCATAAGTGCTTGCATTTCAGCACAAGCAAAGCATAAAATATTCTTAGTGTCAGTATGAAAACTTAATTTCTCCTTGGCATTTCTAGGAATGAGGTTTCTTAGTAAAATTTTCAGGTAACTAGAATTTATTATTTTGTGTTTTTGAGATGGGGGTCTTATACTCAGTACGTAGCTGAGGCTAGTTTTGAACTGCTGGTTATCCTGATCCTCCTGCCTCAGCCTCCTGCATGCTACAGTTACCAGAGCATACCACCACATTCCACTACAATTGGGATTTCCCTCATGTGCAGCTTTGTTTGTTTTCTGTACTACTAGGGATTGAACCAGGGCCTCACCCCTGCTGGGCACGCACCACACCATATCTCTGTTTTTGAAACTTGCAGAGTTTAAAAGCATTAATTAGTTTTTAAGTACTCATTTTTAAAATGTTTGCACTTTATTAACACTGTCTCTAGTTCATGTAGCCTTTTCTATTGCTGTTCATTGTGCTTGAACTGCATGGCCATAGCTTTAGGAGCTATTGATTCTATGAACCTGCTTCCTCCTACACTAAGTAGCCCTGTATTACTTTGCTCTTTTGAGTACCTGTCCATACTTTTTTGAGACAAGGTTTCACTATATAGACCAGGCTGGCCTTGAACTCACAGAGATCCACATGCCTCTGCCTCCTGAGTACTAAGTTTGAGTATGTACCTGGCCAGTAATGGTACAGCTGCATCTTTCTCATCTGTTTTAACATGTTTGCTTTATTTCTTTATATTTGTTGCTCCTTTTCCACTTATGTCTTTGTTGTAGTAACATGTATTAAGGCCATTTTCATCTTGTGTAATTTTGAGTAGTTAGTTTTAAGCACTGGCCTTTTCCATCACACAAGAAAACAGCTGGTGAGCACATTCTAGAACTGAGCTCCAGTCACTGACATTCCCTTTGTAGGTAGAACAAGTAGAACAGTTTTCTACTTCATGCTTAATAAACTGACCTTCCTCTAGAAATCAAGAAATTGTCTCAGAGCTGTGTGTAGTGGTATATATCTGTATATATTCTAGTGCTCAGGAGGTGAGGCAGGAATATTGCCCTGAGTCTAAAGCCTGCCTGGGAAAGATATAAACCTCCAAACCTCCCTACACAGAGAAATTGTAGGTGCCAGAATACTTTTTATAAAATTAGGAAGTCTGGTTTCTTTTTGCAATAGTTTTCACTTGTTGGAGATACTAAGCACTCAAGTAAATGTTTTTAGTCGTACTTTGTGCCCATCAATCATACTTGCTAGGGGAAAACAAGAATTATGAACATTCCAGAGTTTACCAGGTTTTTTTAAACTTTCTTGGATATTGGAGGAACAGTGGAGAATACCCTGTGATAGAATTAGGGAAGTAGTATAAAGTAAACTACATATTTGGAAAATATTAGCAGATTTTCTAGTGGGTCTGGAGAAATGAAAAGGTAAACTATTTAATGGCCATATTCAGATACTTACGTTTATTTCACAGCCTTCCATGCAACACCCAATACATATAAGCGGAAGAACACAGAAACAGCCCTGGACAACAAGCCTTGTGGACCGCAGTGTTACCAGCATCTGGTGAGGTTCAGTGCTTTGTCTCTCTGGAGGGCTCTTAAGAACGTTGGTGGAGGTGGTGAGGCAGCGGCCATGCTGTGATCCGTACTACATGGCATATGACAGGCAGTGTTCTCACCCGTGGCTCTTCCGTAGCTGGCTACTGCACAGTGTAGTCATTGATCTTGTATTACTCTTTGTTTATCTGTGTCATTTCTTCAGCAATGTTTCTCGGTCTTTAGAATCAAGGACTTTACAAAGTTCATGAGAGTATGAGGCATAGATAGCCCATTAGACACCAGAACTGAGTGCAGACGTTCCTCAGCCTTTCCCATGGACTGATCCCTTCTGGGAATGTTCTAGGCCACTTGTAGTTTGAGCTATACCTTAGGTCCCACAGATTAGGAGTAAGGGGTGAGGAGATTAGGAGGCAGGAAAGTTGCTTTTTACGGGTACTATCTTATTTTTACCATTTCCCCTCTTTGAACCAAGCCACTCCTACTAGGAACTAAGTGGGTATAGATTGCCTGTTGGATTTTGGACAGAAGATTCAGTGAATGGCACCTACAGAAGGTATCCTATTTTTAAGCAATTTGGTTTTCGTAGAGTGAAGTATAAAACTGTTGGCTCCTTTCAAACTTTTCCCTTCTATTTCCACTAAAAAATAAATAAATAAATAAAAAATAACAAAAAAAAGGAATTGTTGAGCACCGTTTTATATTCTTTATAAGGAGAACTTTATTGGCTCACCTACAATGTTTCTCTTTTACAAACCATGTTCTTACCATTGTTTTATACTTTCTGAGATTGGACTGTGATACTTCAGAATGCAAATGTAACCCCTATCTTGTTTCTAAAAGTTCTTTCATGTCTTCCTGTGGCTTTGCATCCTTCACAGGAAACAGTATTGGATGTTTAAGTAGTAAGACCAGAAGTCACTAAGTCATGCATGTCTGTGTTTTGTGTCGTTGTATACTTTAAAAAGTGCCTTTACAGAGCTGTGCGCTATTTTAAGCTTTGAAATGGGAAGTCTGACTTGATACACTTTAGTATGTGAGTCTTTTGATGAGATTCTCTTTTAAGTATACTCTATATATATGTAGAGAAAAGTAACTATTACCCAAAATACTTTTATAATTTAACTGTTTTAATTTATCATTTTACAAATTCATCATGTAGAGCTGTCTTGCCTGATTTTGCATCATTAGAACAAAATATTGAATCTATTTTTGTTTCTGAAATGAAAAGCAGACTAAAAGTAGTTGGGTGTGTTGGTCCACAAAAGACTGTGGTAATGGGCACTTCCATAGATTCTTGACCAGCTCGTGGTATGCAATGTCTTCTTATTCTATTCCACCAAATAAGGTCTCGGACTTGACCCTAATGCCTCTGTTTTTCATTTTGCAGGAGGGAGCTAAGGAGTTTGCTGCTGCCCTCACTGCTGAGAGGATAAAGACGCCACCCAAACGCCCAGGGGGCCGCAGAAGAGGAAGACTTCCAAATAACAGTAGCAGACCCAGCACCCCCACCATCAGCGTGCTGGAGTCAAAGGACACAGACAGTGACCGGGAGGCGGGGACCGAGACTGGGGGCGAGAACAATGACAAGGAGGAGGAGGAGAAGAAGGACGAGACTTCCAGCTCCTCTGGTGAGACACGGCCGAGAACTGGCCTGCTGTTGCTTTAGACGCTGACCTTTCTGAGCTCACAGGCGGTCGTGGACCCCAGGGCCCTTGCCTCTCTCCCCTTTCATTGCCAGCTTAAGTAGATAGTCTCCCCACTGCGCATGGCTGGACTGGCAGCACACTCTCCCCGCTGCACCGTCTCTGCTCTGTCTGGGTTACTGGAAGGCCTGATTCAGGCTGTTCTTGCTGTTGTGCCTTTCCCCAGTCCCTGGAGTTTCAGTTCTTTCCGCTCTGAGCAAGACCGTAAATGACATAGACGCCATTGTGTTTGATAAGTCTGTTCACACAAGCGGAATCTCATGGGTTCTGTTGGGGAAGATGAAGATCTTTCTGATATTGTTTCTAGCTTTACGCAATTCTAAAACACTATTAAATACCTTCTGTTCTTCTGAAGCATACCGTGAATTTTGCTTGTTCATATGAGTCATGTGTGTGTGCTCGAGTGTGCGCGCGTGTGTGTGTGTGTGTGTGTGTGTGTGTGTGTGTGTGTGCGTGCGCGCACGCCATGGTGCACTTGTGACGGGCAGAGAACAACCTCTTGGGTGGGTTCTCACTGTCCATTTTATTTAAGATAAGAGCTTTTGATTGTTTTCACTCCATATACTGGCTAGCTGGCCTATGAACTGCTGGAGATTCTCCCGTCTCTGTCTGTCATTTCCTTGTAGGAATGCTGGGCTAACAGATGCGTGTGGTATATGTCTGACTTTCATGTGGTTGAGAGTATTTGAACTCTGGTCCTTGTGCTGGCATGATAAGAGCCCCCCTCCTCCCCCCCCCCCAGGTCATCTCCCGGGTTTCTTAGTTATCATTTCGTGACTGGTGTTAACATTTGGTTTTGTAGAAGCAAATTCTCGGTGTCAAACACCAATAAAGATGAAGCCAAATATTGAGCCTCCTGAGAATGTGGAATGGAGTGGTGCTGAAGCCTCAATGTTCAGAGTCCTCATCGGTACTTACTACGATAATTTTTGTGCCATTGCTAGGCTAATTGGGACCAAAACATGTAGACAGGTAAGCATATGCACTCAGAGATGTAAGTGCAGGGATAAGAGATGCTCCCTGCCCAGAAATGGAGCGTCTTGACTTTATTCTGTTCATCTTCTGAAAAGAATTTATTTGTCCTCTTTCCTTAAGAAAACTAAATCATAGTATTCATTAGCTACGTTTCAGAATTTCCCTAGTTTAGAATTCACTGTGGATGTGGTAGATTTAAATAGATGGAATTGAAATTTGGCCAGACTCTAAATTTAGCTGTGTTCCCAATGTGGTGGGCCAGCAGTGATGTCTCCTGTGTGTCTTGCCCCTTACTCTATATGCCTGACACTGTCACCAACATTTTCCCAGTCTGCATAAGCACAGGGCGCTTGCCATGTTACTCGCCTCTCACCTAGGTGTATGAGTTCAGAGTCAAGGAGTCGAGTGTCATAGCGCCTGTCCCCACCGAGGATGTGGATACTCCTCCGAGAAAGAAGAAAAGAAAACACCGGTGAGTCTGCTGGGGCTTCTCCCAAGAACAGGAGTCAGTTTTCACTTGAATGGTTATAAAAAAGCTTTTAAACTGCCATCAAACACAGACCTATAGAAATCTAATTTCTCCCTGATGGCTGCTGATACTTTTTACATACAGTCACTTTAGTATAATTGGCATATCAAGTCATAAAAATTTTGGTTACCACATTGAATGCTGGTTGAGAAAAACATATTGCAATACAGACTACATGAATAGTTCCTTTAGCCATTTGGTGTGGAGTGTTGTAAGATGTGTTCTTACTGTGCTCTCAGGGCCAGTGATCAGAAGTGTCTTTTATACTAGGAGCCTGGAGTTTCTTGGTGTGTGGATATTACTTCTCACAAGTGTACAGAATGCTTTTCTAAATGTAGAGTCAAGGGAAACCTTGATTACCCCCGCCCCCCAACACACACACACACACACACACACAACCCACTGTTTTCTTAAAATGAAAGCCTCATTGAGTAGGTAAAGAAGCAGACTATGCTTCAAAATTCTGTAGAGCTATATTGTGTGTGTTGCATTGCTTTTGTAAATCAGTTAAAACTTTAAAGAAATTTTCCCATGGGAACAGGAATTTAGGCTTTAGTAGATGCTTCTGAATATTTGGTTGAACAGTTTCTTACCATACAGTTCAATTGGGTGGTTAATGATGTCTGAAATTATACAAAGTATCAGTATCTGAATTGGTTGCTATGCACAATGCCTCCTTAGTGTTAGCCTGGCATTGTGAACAAGTATTTTCTTGCCAGGCACAGCAGCCTGAGTGAGCAGGTTCCCAGGCCAGTCCAAGCTGATAAGCCGACAGAGAATAGGTAGAGAAGGGTTCACTGCGGCTTCTCCACACTACTACATTAACTGCACAGACAGGCCCACTTTAATAGGTCTCAGGTGGGATTTTATTCCTGCGCCCTCACACAGCAATTCTTCTTCTTTTGCAGGTTGTGGGCTGCACACTGCAGAAAGATACAGCTGAAAAAGGGTCAGCATCTCCCCTACAACTGCATCATCAGCCTTAACATTTTTGTGTTCATTTGGTTTAGAATAGAAATTGGATTGAAGTTTTGGTTATTCTGACTTAATTGACTCCTATTTAGCAAATGAATTTAAATGAAATGTGTCTTGCTCTCCAGTTATTGCTGTTCAGAAAGTGAGACTGTTGGACGGGGTGAGTTAGTGATGAGCAGTGAAGCAGTTCTTTGGCAGGGGGGCTGAAATGTGAAACCAAGGTTTTAATCACTCGGGGGTGGGAGGTGATTTTTGTTCTGCAGGAGTGTGTGTATTCCAGTAAAGGATGCTCCAGAGGTAGTGGGGAAGAATGTCTTGTTAATTGTGATGATCGTTTCCCATCTCCCTGGATTCATTGGCTGCGTGCTGTGCTGTTATCTTTACTCAGACGGCTCCTCTAACCATGTTTACAACTATCAACCCTGTGACCATCCACGACAGCCTTGTGACAGTTCGTGCCCTTGTGTGATAGCACAAAATTTTTGTGAAAAGTTTTGTCAATGTAGTTCAGAGTGTAAGTATTTGTTGCTTTGGTGCAATTGCATGAGAATTGAATAGGCCTTTGGTCGGCAACTGAAACCGGTGATTTAAATCAAGACATAAGGACTGGGAGTGCTCTCTGACTGTGTTAGGAAAGTTACTGATTCAACAAGTATTCATTGAGCCTATATGTGCTGTGTCCAGCCAGCCTCTGGGGCAACGTGCGTGCGTGTGTGTACACACAAGTTAGGCAGAGTTGTAGTAATGGATTGGATTTGTCTGTTTTTCTTCGGTCATTTGAATTATAGTGCAGTGGCAGAGACTGTAAGGACAGTCTAGCCAAGCCTTTTGTGGCCATCGGAGGACTGAGAAATAGGTTTAGTTTTCAGAGTAAAGGAAAGGAGAGTAAGATCAGTAAGTTTTTAGTGTCACTCAGTGAAGCTGTACAGAGTTTGGATCCAGGAATGGACTAGAAATATGGTTTATTACAGTGGTTCTCAGCCTAGTGCTGCGGCCCTTTAATATAGTTCCTCACATGGTGGTGACCCCCAGCCATACAATTATTTTCATTGCTACTTCATAACTATAGTTTTGCTACTGTTATGAACCATAATGTAAATATTTTTGGAGATGAAAGTTTGCCACAGGGGTTTCCACCCAAGGCTGAGAACTGCTAGCTACTGGAATGGCCAAGGGCCATGAATACCATTCAGTCCAAGACCTCCCTTCGCCTACTTAGTCTTAGAACTTCAGCTCATAAGCTCTGTAACAGCTATGACATGGACAGCAGCACCACAGGCGGCTCTTCCTCAGTGCTGGCAGCTTCTTGTTTTCTGTTCCTGATCCCTCATCTCCACAGTGGAAAGTAAGGGGAAGGTGGTGAGAATTTAAACGAGTCCCTGGTGCTCAGAAGACATTGGCTACATTCCTAGACGGGATTGTATATGATAGTGATTGCTGGACATGCTGGTGATGCTGATGAAATTTATCCCTGAAGGTCAAAACCGCTTTCCTGGATGCCGGTGCAAAGCACAGTGCAACACTAAGCAGTGTCCATGCTACCTGGCTGTCCGGGAATGTGACCCTGACCTCTGCCTCACATGTGGAGCTGCTGACCATTGGGACAGTAAAAACGTGTCCTGCAAGAACTGCAGTATTCAACGGGGCTCTAAAAAGGTAAGTGACAGTCATGTCTAGAAACTTCGTGTTATTTTTTGACAACGTCTTACTATGCTGTCTACAAACGTAGCTGGGAATGGACTTGAATTTCTGATCCTCCTGCCTCCACCTTCTGAGTGCTGGACCTATATGTGTGCTACCATGCCTGATTTTATATGGTGCCCTGGGTTGAACCCAGAGCTTTGTGCATGCTAGATAAGTACTATACCAACAACTGAACTTCATCTACATCCTTTGGAAGATGGCTATTTTTGATAGTCTTGGAGTTTTTATCTGGGAACAACAGAAATAAAAGTGACCCTTAAAGGCTCAGCTGATGACAGAGAGAGGTGCTCTGTCAGCTGCTGTTTGGATAATGCAGGTGTCATCCCTTCTCATCCCAGGTTTAAGGTCTGATCATCTGATTGTTACTATCTTTAAAGTCTTATTTTTGACAGGACTATGACTTATGAGTGGAAGCCTTCAATAAGGACAGCCTATGTCTCTTGGCCGTAAGTTTAGTACAGTCTGCAGCTTTTTCTTTGTTTTTCTTAGTGCATTGTTTTTTCAGAGCGATGTGTTGGTGCTTGTGCTGCAGGACACATGAAGTCACAGGGCACTGACTCTTGAGTGGTTAGTTCTCAACTTCTTATCTTCTTTGCTCAAGGACGTTCTGGCAACATATGAGCTAGCATCATCTTGTGAGAGATTGAAATGCTTTCAGATCCTGCTACCTCTTTTGGGCTTCAGTCACTGAGGCACAGTATCTGTCTGTCCAGGAATATCCTTCTCTCCTTTTAGAATAAAATAACCAAGTTGAGAACACTCAGACAGACCTGAACTTCCTCTTTCCAGTTCTCCTATAGCAGGATTGCCCCTGAATCAACAGTGAGTGCACACACTTGGCTTCATGTTCCCACCCGATTCAGACCACATAACCAGCCCTTCCATTATTCACAGAAATACCTCTGCAGCCATGAACTTTTCATAGAATCTACAGCATTTGTGGTCACTGTTTCAGTTGGTGTCTGACCACTGGTGGCTGGAGAGCAGAGGTCCAGCTTCATGTTGACACAGCTGGCCACCTGAGAAAGAGCTTCATGCTTCCCATAGAATAGATGCCTTCAGTTCTGAGAAGAAGTCAGGAATGGTATTAGAATTGAAATAGGAATTATCTAGGATTTTAATAGTTGATTCAAACTTTTCTTTTGTTAATATAAAGATTGTATCTCCTCAATGGAAACAGATGATGATGGTGATTTCTGTCAGAATGCACTGGCTCATTCTTACCCTGTGGGTGTTTTTTTTTTCTCTTTCCTGTGCATAGTAAAAGATGGAATTTCCCCCAGCAAAGTTCTGTAGACTTTGTTCTTGATCTTTAGTGTCCTTGAAAACAGCCAGGAATGTGGTGCATGCTTGCAATCCCAGCACTTTAGAGACTGAGTGGGATAGGGGCATACATGTGCACTGTATGGTATCATGAGATTGTCACAAGTAGCCTTAAAGCCTTTAAATCGACCCACCAAGCAGTTATGTATTTGAAGCCTGAGAATTGCACATAGTAATTACTAAGAAGAAGAAATCTGAAGGATGTTTTAAGCTAGGAAGATTCAATATATTTCTTAATTAACTTTTTTCTGTCACAATAGCTGATATTATTAGCTGTTTAATATGTAGCAGGCACTGTTTGAAGAAGGCTTGCACCACTTTACAGGTAAGGAAACCCAGATTCCCAAGACTTGCTATCTGATGACGTGGCTCAGTGGGTAAACCCCAGGACTCATCAGGTAGAAGCAGAGAACTGAGCCTCAGGTGCCGGCCACTCCTGCACCACAGCATGACAGGAACTCAAAACCAAACAGCAACAAAACATGCAAGTAATGCAGCAAGAAACACAGTCTGGGTTCTGTTCCCACTGCCTCCACTCTGCCACTTCCGCCTTGTGTGTGGCGCAGGCACATCTAATGAGCCATCACAAGGTCCCGATGTCTGCATGTGTCAGTGTACACCACATGCGTGTCTGCTACCCTCAGTTCAGGAGAAGATGATGAATCCCCTGGAACTAGAGTTACAGATGGCTGTGAGCCACTGTATGGAAACTGAACTAGGGTCCTTTGCAGGAGTCGCTAGAAATTTTAATCACTGAGCCATTTCTCCAACCTCAGATCACCCCCCTCTTAGGGGTCCTCCTTGAAATCCTGCCATTCAGCTTCTCTTAGCTTTCAGTTTTCTTCCTTGGGTCTTTGAACCAACACTGTTCATGGAAGATGTCATCTAGATTAGCTGTGTAGTAATTTTTCTCTTTAGTGTTTGGATCATTCTACTTTAGATGGCTGCATATCCATGTAGGTCCTCAGATCAGAAGGATGCTGTCTCAGTCTCCTCTGGCACCTTTGTTCAGAACGAACCATCTCGCACTTTGTGACCTGGCCCCATATTTGCCATTGCAGGACAGATAGAGCCTTCCTTCAGCTTGTTTATGGAGTGGGCAGTAATGCTCACGCTGCCCTGTCTTCTTTTAACTCTTAGACTAGAACTCTAGATATATGCTCTTACCACCTGTTAACTTGGTTGTTTCCACTAGTTAGCTAATTTTGTTTCTAGTCAGGAAGGTGATTGGGAAATCCACAAGAGTGGATCAGAATCAGAAAGAGATAAATTTGGATGATCTGGGTATCTCTTTTAAGGTCACAGGGAAGTTGTGAGTGGAGCATGCTCAAGAGCCATGAAGAGTTATGTCAGCCAGGCAATGGTGAAGCACACATTTAATACCAGCACTCAGGAGGCAGGGCAGGCGAATCTCTGAGTTCAAGGACAGCCAGAGCAATATAGAGAAACCTGTCTCAAAAAACAAAATACAGTGGTCATCTTGGCCTTCTCTGTGGGATTGATGAATCATGATACTTTATGTGTTATAAGAAATTGCTAGAAGGAAGCTTCCATGGAGGAAATGGCAGGGTCTCTAGAAGAATAAACACCGGTAAAGAACAAGAATGTGATTGAGCAGGCAACAGAATGCACTTTGGGAAATAGAAGGAAAGGTCGAGGAGAGAAGTTGGTTTTGTTTCATCACCTAGCTGTGGTGGTGCTCACAGATTCAGGAGCTGCCTGGGTCACAGTGACAGACACCATGTCTTAAAGCCAAGGTCCAGAGACATGGTGCTGTGGGTAAGAAGCTTGCCTGTAGTGGTGAGAACATAAGTCCATATCTCCAGCACCCACATGAAAAGCCAGGCATGTACTAATAACCCCAGTGCTAGTGGGCCTGGGGTCTGACTGTTTCATGACTGGGGTCAGGTTCCGTGAGAGATCCTGTCTCCAAAGAAGTAAGGTGGAGAACAATAGATACAATACAGTACCTGAAGGTGCTCCTGACCTGCACATGTACACGCATAAGTAAACATACGTGTGCACACACTAATAACAAAAATAAAATTTTGTGTTTCTCAGTTTTGCACAGTGCCAAAATACCTGAATAAAACAACTTAAGATGATGAGGTTTTGGGTGATAACATTTCAGCACCAGGGTCCTTTGTTGTAGAAGATTTCCAGCCTCGTTTGGGCCAGAGGTTTTGACCTTGCCCGTGGTGACCTTTTCCCCAAACAAATGAATCAGATGTTTATATGAATTTCATACTGTTTGGCCCATGTCTCAAGCACATTACTAGCTAGCTCTTTCATCTTAATTCAACCCATTTCTAGTATTCTATCTGCCACGTGGCCCGGCCTGTGGCTCACCTGGATTCCTTACATGGTTCTTCCTCGGAGGTCAGATGGAGAGTGAATGACTCCACCCTCATTCTACCTGTCTCTCCTCTGATCCTCCACCCACTTCTACAGTGCTCCACATAGGCCAAAACAGCTCCTTTACTTCCAGTATGCAGAGAACATTTCACCACAGTCCCTTGCCTCTCTTGCCCCCGGCCTGTGCATAGTGAGGCCAAGGATCACGAGGTGGGCAACAGTAACTCAATTCACAACACACAGGAGGCAGAGGGAACCCAGGAAGGGCGAAAAACACCCCACTAGTGACCACTTCCTCTGACCAGAACTCACCTAGTCTGCATCCCTGCCTAGAGTGTGGTCAGATTGAGTCTGGCAACTTTCATACTCATCAAATCCACCTGGGAGCTGGCTCCCCTCCCCTCGGGAGGTTTACCATGGTAACTTTGTTTCACTCTGCGTCTGCTGGTCTCAGTATGTGATTGTGCTTACTTTCTAGCACTTACTGCTGGCACCGTCTGATGTGGCAGGCTGGGGGATCTTTATCAAAGATCCTGTACAGAAAAATGAATTCATCTCAGAATACTGTGGAGAGGTAAGGCACTCATGAGTAATCCAGTGGTCCTGTGTAGAATAGCAGCTTGCATTGTTTTGGATGGATTTCATTGGACAAGTCCAAGTTAGGATGAATTAATACGGAATACCTTTGCCCAGATGTATCTGTGTAGTAACTAGCTAGATTGCTTTTGTTCAGGTTGTATTTGGCTTTTATTGCCTGGAGATAAGGCGTTTAGGAACAAGAGCTTTGTGGAATTGGTCCTACTTCACTGGTGGACAAGCTGATGGGGACCGAGAACCAGCAGCATTATTGACTTGACCTTTCTAGCTGTAGGGCTGGGGAGTCTTAAGACGCCTTCAGAAAGTCACAGTGTGCATTTCTTTTTTTGTTCTTTCTTTTTTACTCAGCAGAAAGATGATCTCACTTTTTCTCGGCATATTGCTTAGGGCATACATCTCTGATTTGGGATTATTAAAAATGTCACTTTGGGGATTGTGGGTAAAGCACCTGCTGCCAAGTTGGTGACCCGGGTTTAGTTCCCAGGACCCCTATGATGGAAGAAGGATAATGACTTCTTCTTCAAGTTGTCTTTTGGCCTTCACACACTGGGTTATGAGTGCACAAGCTCTTCCCTGTAAATTAATAGATCAAGTGTAATAAAATTAAAAAATTCTTTACTGTTACACATTCCCAAATAGAGAAGAAAATTTGCTGCTTTGACCCCTTGATATTCTCAGGAGGGAAAGAAACTCTGCTCATTGGCTCTTTCCTGTCCTAACATTTACTCCCAACAATTCTCCTGCGTCCTCCTTTAGATCATTTCTCAGGATGAGGCAGACAGAAGAGGGAAAGTGTATGACAAATACATGTGCAGCTTCCTGTTCAACTTGAACAACGGTACGTTCTGAGCGGGGAGGACTCTGCTCCTAGGAATCGGTTTGGGATCTGACTGTGGCTGAGGTTTTTAAGTTGGAGGTCAGCAAGAAGCTGGGAACGAGGCATCTTTCCATGGGAGCAGGATTTCATCCACCAGGCCTAGGCTCAGGGATGGACGAGGAGAGGGGAACTCCCCTACTGAGTCACAGGGCAGTGTGCAGGAAACAGTCCCAGCCAGGGCCACAGACTGGGCTGTGAGAGGACATTGTTTCCCACAGGTGTGGCTTGTCTCATGCTCCCTGGACTTCTGGGCTGAGTAGTTACAGTGCTCTCTTTAGTCGCGGCTCTGATCTGTCAGGACAGGCCGCATTGGGAAGCACCTCATGGCCCCGGAGTGTCACCTGCAAGTTGTGGGGAACCCAGCAGCTGCTGCAGCCTGAGCTGTGAAAATGAGTGTACTCAATACAGATATTCAGAGACACCTGCAGCTGGACCAATAGAACAGGGTTTGGTTGTTTTGTTTTTTAATGAATATATTCCACAGAAATATTATACTCTTAAATGTTAATAATATATCTACTTCTTGATGTTCAAAGAAATTTGGCAAGACTACATTTTTTTAAAGGCATGTTTTTCTAGCAATATATAATTGAGAAGCCATGGCATTTGAACAACCAACGATTCATTTTAATCTAGAATAGCATTTTCTTCTAAATGTCATTTCATATCGAAGGAAACTGAATGTTTTATTTGCTTTTGAAGTTAAATCTTGAAGAACTATTTCTAAAATCATAATAGCTTTGGTCCGTAATTGAAATTAGCCAGTGAATTGTTTTTTCTTTTTAGATTTTGTGGTGGATGCAACCCGAAAGGGCAACAAAATTCGTTTTGCTAATCATTCAGTAAATCCAAACTGCTATGCAAAAGGTAGGTTTTAAATTGGACTTACAAAAATTCTTTTTTTATTTTAACCAACCAATTACTAACAGACTTGAACATTTGTGGGGCACTTGGTGTGTGAACAGCTAGTCAGCCTCCCATGACCTATCATCATGTTCACTAACCCCCATGTTTCTGTTTTCAGTTATGATGGTTAATGGTGACCACAGGATAGGCATCTTTGCTAAGAGAGCCATCCAGACTGGTGAAGAGCTGTTTTTTGATTACAGGTTGGTAAAATACTCTTTCAGTGTAATCTATGGACTTTTCTTTCCTATACTGTGGGGCTGTGTCAAAAGTTCTTTGCCAGATCTGCCATCATTGGAGAGGCATTCCTTTAACTGACCAGTCACTATTTGCTGTGGGCACCAATAGAGTTAGACGTTCTCTCAATGTAGGTTCTGTATAATTGTGTTAATTATACAATGCTTATTTGAAAGAAATACAAACACCATGCAGTAAGCTGCATTTGGCGCTCCGCTGTTGATAACTGGCTGTGGCCCTGGGGCTCATTATGTTTGGTGTCTCATCTGTATTCTATAGCACTCTTTCTAATTGATATATTTTTATTGGTAGCAATTTATATATTCATTGTTTTAACTGGTAGCATTACCCTGTGGTCACTAGGTTCTTTTTGGGAAGCTAGTCACAAGCACTGACAGTGAGGAGGCAGGCTGGCAGTGTAGCCACCCGGCTGCGGGGCAAACCTGACAGCACAGTTACTTAAATGTGAAGATTTCTAGTTAGAGAGGTTTTGTAGCTGAATGTCCAGCCTATCCAGAAACTTGTTGCTGACATGGGGGCCTGTACATTGTGGTGACAACTGGAGAATTAAGTGACACCTGGGGACTGGAATAGAGTCCTGTCCTTGTGGGGAGGTCACTGCAAGTGGATTTGTCTCATGCTTGCTCTACGTGGGCCAGGCTTAGAGGGAAAGCTGTCCAGCTTTCTTAGTGATGGGATCCTCAAGTGCCTTCTTATTGCCTGTTTCCCGAGTCAGCACAGCCAGTGGGTGTGCTTTTTGGCACTAGCCATTCTTTCCAAATCGTGATTTTGCTTTCTCAGTATTAAACCCAGACATCAACAACTGTGGATTTGCCTCAGAGCAGAGTGCTGCAGAGGCACAGGGAAGGCTGGAGGGGATGCTTCTAAGACAGGCACCTGTCAGCTAGGAGGCCATCAGTGACAGATGCCTGCTTCTTCATGCGTGCATGTGTGTAATGAGGGTGGGGTGTGTATTTTAGTAACATAACTCTCTGTATCTGCAGGCTTGGTTTTCCTAATATTGGACAGTGGTCATTTCTTGTTTTATGTTGTTTTAGATACAGCCAGGCTGATGCCCTGAAGTATGTGGGCATCGAAAGAGAAATGGAAATCCCTTGACATCTGCTACCTCTCCGTCCTCTCAAACAGCTGCCTTAGCTTCAGGAACCTTGAGTACTGTGGGCAATTTAGAAAAGGAAAGTGCAGTTTGAAATTCTGAATTTGCAAAGTACTGTAACAGTAATTTATAGTAATGAGTTTTAAATTCAACTTTGTATTGCCTTCTCACCAGCTGCAGTGTTTTGTACCGGTGATTTTGCAATAATGCAGTGTGGTTCTTTTTCAACTGAATAAAGGATACTTGACCTTGTTGTTGAGCCTTGTCCTGAGCGTCATCAGCTGATTTCACTTGAGGGAAACACTTAGCTTTGGCTTTCCAGTTGTTTTTAATAACTAATAAACATACTGGCATATTGTTTGCCTAAATGCATGTTACCATTGCCTTTTAGTCTTGAGTGAACTGCACTAGTGTGGGTTCTTGGCGTTCATCAAGAGAAAGTAAGTCAGCAGAAGGGTGGGGCACATTGCAGCCAGCGTGTATCCCAGGAAAGCTGTTCAACCTCCAGATCTGCTTTCCACATGTAAAATGATTGTGGTTGGATTAGGTTATTTCTAAGAACCTATATAGTTTAAATTCTATAGGTTAGACATGGCTATAGATGCTGGCAGGTAGATTAAGTATAGTGATTTATCCCAGTTACTACTTGGAAAGCTAAGGCACTAAGATTGTAAACTGGGAATACCCAAACCCAGCTTGGGCTGCCTGGTGAAATGGTGTCAGAAAAACAGAAAACACACATAAATAAGCTGATTAGAGTTTAAACATCCCCCTCCAAATCCAAACTGGGCTAGGAATCTGTACTTCTTTGACAGTTGGTCACATTACCACTGTAACCA
The DNA here is from genome assembly GCA_004025045.1 of Sigmodon hispidus. Lineage (NCBI taxonomy): Eukaryota > Metazoa > Chordata > Mammalia > Rodentia > Cricetidae > Sigmodon > Sigmodon hispidus. The sequence continues at coordinate 20,165 of PVIH01005595.1, forward strand.
CTCAGCATCCCCAGGCATGTGTACAGCTTCAATGCGAAGATGTTCACAACAGCTCACCGTCAATCCTCTGTGGTTTGTAATTTAATACCAGTTACATTTTCTAGTTAGATATTTTTCCTTGTAAAGGAAGTACAGCTTCACTTTCAGCTGAGCAGTGGTGGTGCACGCCTTTAATCCCAGCACAGATCTCTTTGAATTTGAGGCCATCCTGGTCTACAGAGAGAATTCCAGGACAGCTGAGACAGAAAAACCCTGTCTCCAAAAATGACACCAAAACCCTTCACTTTCACATTATATACTAAAACTCACTTTGTTAATTTCCAAGATAGTCTCTGATCATATCAATTCTCAAGGCATAGCAACTTGAATCTTAGACTGACTGATGCAGATCAGGAGGGATGCCAGTAACTGCCCATGGCTGCTGCTACTTCACTTGGCACTTGCACCTGATTGCCCTGGACAAAGTGAACAGCCATATTTAGCTGCTGAGGTGAATAATACTTTTTTTTTTTTTTTTGGGCGGGGGGGGGGCGCGGTGGTGGTGCACTTTTTTGTTCAAATAGACAAACAGTACATCTGTTTAATATCTATCATATGTAGGACACCCCAGAGACTACATCAATAGTATCTACTGACATCGCTCATCTGGACATGGTTCTCATCTCCAGATATCAACAACTGTAAGGAAGCATTCAGATCAGAGTTCCTGATGTGTTGGACACAGGTCATATTGGCAGAGCAGTAATCTGGTGAACTGATGCTGTAGTCCAGGTTGGCTTAAACTTGCTCTGTGGCAGAGAATAACCAACTCCTGAGCCTGCCACTATCGAGTGCTGGGACCACTTTCAGGCACTTTTTTGTTTGTTTAAAAAAATCTGGTTAGAAGTCTCCTTTTTAAAATCTTGATTTAGTGTGTGCATGTGCTGGTGCGCCACTGTGCATGCAGAAGTCGGAGGACTGTTTACAGAGTCCGTCTTCTTCTTCCACAGTGAGGGTCCCTGGGCTCAAATATCAGGCCTAGAAGCAAGTGCCTTTACCCACAGAGCCCTCTCCCAGGCTACATTTGATAAGCCTCAATTCTAGACAGAGCCCGTCCACTTGAAACTCAGGTATAGTGGGGTCCTGATGGTGCAAAGCCTGATGCACGAGTGAGCCAGCCCACAACACCTCATCCAGACTGATGCCTGGGAAAGCACCATGCATTGCCAAATTCAAAGTATTTTATAGTTTGTATTATAAAGTAGCTATTTATCTAGAAGCATTTGTTTTTTCATACTGAAAATCACCTTACCTCTGACCTTTACATGTCCACTAGTATGTCCATTTCTGCCTGTGTTTGGCCACTGTTATAAAGACTATCAAATTACGTGATTATAGTTTGTGCGGATCATCAAGACAGTTTGGATATGGACATTTTGAAAGAACTTTAGTGTTCTTTTACTTAGTTCTGACTGGAATTAACTGAAGAAAAAAAAGCTTGTTTTTGTGCTTTGTTCTGTTATAAATGATTCCAGTGAGGGACACGAGTCTATGGGGGGTAGGTATTATTAGGAACAATCCCATGCTGACCTGGCTGGACAGCGGTGTTATTTGATCTGGGCAGCTGCATGAACTGATTAAGGTCTCGGTTAGTTACCCTGACACCTATCTCAGCATATTTGATTTTTTTTAACCCCAAATCTGTTTCTCAAAGAAGAAAAGTAGTGATGTTCAGTAGAGAATAAACAGTGTAAAATACTGACAGTTTAAATCTCAGGAGCCCACTAGTTCAGTGGCCACTTTCTCATCCTTTGTTGGGGCAGGTCTTCAGGCTTTACTTTTTGATCCACCATAGTTAACCCGGGCTGTCTGTGTGACTGGGTTTGGAGCCTCCTTCTGAGCTCAGTAGTAGGTCACACACCTGAAGAGCTAGCTAGTCCCTCCCCTTTCTGAGACTCTACACATCCTAGTTCACATGTCCAGGGCAGCCCTAATGACCCTTCTGTCTCTGGCTCCCAGGGCACAGGAATTACCGGTGCATGCGAGACCACATCTGCCTTCTGTGCATAGGTGCTGGGCTCCCATGGCTGGACAGAGGGCAGAGGCAGGCAGATCTCTGGGCTCTAGGCCAGCCAGGACAACACTCACAGTGAGTCACTGGGGTGGGGCGGTGCAGGGGGGAGAACAGGCAGATTATAAAGAGAATACAGGATTACAGGAATGAACAGCTAAAGGAGGGAAGTCCGAGCTGGAATTTAGGGTAGAGAGGTGAGATGGGCCATGATGACAGCTGGACTGTGAAATCTGTCAGAGGTGCTTGTAGTATTGAGGGAGCCTGGGGGCCACCATGTGCTCTGCTATCCCTTCCACCGGGGACATGAGTTATGTTGGTGGAGGGGAACTGGCTTCAAAGTTCCTGAGGAACACTGGCAGAAACCTTCCTATAGTTGATCAGATCCAGCTCACTTCTGGAAATAGGTACTGCCTTTGGAGTTTGGAAATTGGGAGTTTCCTTTGGACCTAACAGTTGGTTATTCTGTTTATTTTTGAGACAGGGACTCATGTAGCCTTTAGAGATCTGCCTATCTACCCTAAATGTCATTAGCTACTTCTTCCTTACTTCGATAAAACACAACCAGAAGGTGACTTACAAGAGAAGAGCTTATCTGGGCTTACAGGGAGAAAGTTGACAGTCCACCAGGTGGGGGAAGCAGGGCAGGAAGCTCAGTGAGCACTTCCGGCAACCTACACTGAGGTTAGCCCTACCCTGCACAGCCCACAGTCCTAAAGGCACATTTCATCCTGGTACAGCTGAAGAGATCCAAGCCAAATCCGTGTGTCCTCTTTTCCTTCTCAGTGGACTGAAGACACGTGTAGCCCCTGGCTGTCCTGGAACTCACCCTGTAGACCCCACTGGCCTCAAACTCTGAGATTCATTGCCTCTGTGTCCTAAGTGCTGGGAGTAAAGCAAGAAGCGTTCACCACCACGCTGGCTAAATGGGGTGTTTGTCTCAAGACAGAAAAATGAGCTGTCAGAAGGACAAACAAGCTGTGAGCATCACTCAGCTTACAAATTAGTGGGGAGCTTTTCAATCTGTGGAGCCCTGGCGCCCTTTAAGGTGGATGGTTCTCATGCTTTTACCTGGTTTATATACTCTTTGTAAGACATACTAAAAGGCATGGAGGGATGGGGTGTGATGGGGCATGCATGTAATCCCCAGCACCGGGGAAACCGAGGCAGCACTATGAGTCTGAAATAGCCTGGGATGAGCCAATGAGACACTCCCGTAAAGTGAAGCACTAATGATGTGGCTCCAGTGTTACAGAACTCACCTAACATGCAAGAGTGGGATAAAGAACTACAACTATGCCTTCCACCCCAAAAATGAATCAAGAGAACCTAAGTGCATTCAGTGCTAGGCTATTTCAACTACTTGCTCAGAAATTAGTACAGGAATGGCTGGATAAGGGTGGCTAACATGACTGCATAAGAGCCCCAAGGAATCCATAGTAGAATGAAACTAAGAGAAGACAGTGCAGAGGGGACAGGAGACTCCATCACCGCCTTTGCAGTCCTCTTGCCCTTTGGCCAGGAAATGGAGACTAGGGCAAAGGTCGATGCAGGCTGAGCATCCTCCCTGCTGACCGAGGGAGTTACCAGTAATCCAGATGCAGACTTACAGATTAGAACTATAACCAGTGAGGCCACAAGCCCATGTTGGTTCTGTATCCCCACTCTGCTTCTGCGCCTGTCTCAGAAACAGGGATCAGGGCCCAAAAAGATTTGGTGTTTCAGGATCTTCCTCATTTTCATGATTCTCAAGATGGCTGCCTGTGAGACCTGGAGCTAGAGAGATGGCTCAGAGGTTAAGAGCACTGGCTGCTCTTTTCAAGAGGTCCTGAGTTCAATTCCCAGCAACTACATGGTGGCTCACAACATCTATAATGATATCTGGTGCCCTTTTCTGGCATGTATGCATACATGCAGGCAGAACACTGTATACATAACAAACAAAAAAAAATTAGGAGCCTTAAATTAAGATTTTAATTTTCAATCCAAAGAATGTAGCAGCTCTTTTGAATTCCAGGAAGACATTGGAAATATACACTTGCAATCATTAAATCTTTTATTTACATATAGAAATTAGTAAAGCTTAAAATAAAACCAAATGCAACTTGTACAGAAATCCTTTAATTTTCTTTATTTTCACACATTAAAAAATGAAACACACTATACAAATGGTTTTCATAGCAGATTACACGTGGGTCCATTCAGGCTCGCTCTCGTGCTGTCTTAGATGACAGCTGTTAACCAGGGGGCCAATGTATTGATTTAAGTGCAGTAGCATGCAGCCTCAGCATGAAAGGTTCGGTTCCCCTCTGTCCGTAAGTTAGGGTAAATGGCATTGACGTCTGTTTACAGACTGAAATGTGTCAGTCCTGAGCAGTCCGGCTGTAGCCTGAGACCAGCTGGTGGGAACTGTAGTCTCAGCTTTAAAAAGGGAGATCCAAATGGCGGCAGGCTGGCTGCTATGAACTTGAGTTGTTTCCCATTCTAGTCACTGGAGCTATCTGCTGTGGGTCACAGAGACCCTTTAGAAGGGTTAGGCCAAGTAACTGTAGGTGTCCTTTTCACCATCAACTCGCTCCAAATATTCTTTTTCGATGAGAATATCAATGCATTTCTGGGCGTTATTTTAGGAGGAAGAGAGTGAAAAGGAAAAGAAATACAATTGTTAGGACAAGGTCTGCCATCCTCACAGGAGAGCTCAGCAGGGAGCAGATTCGCCTGTCTGTCTAACTGGAACTTCACTGTTCTGAATGCACAAGGGCTGCAGCCCATCTAGGCCACAATCTCATTTTCTAACAAAGCCTGGCTGCCTCTGGGCAAGGCTCTGTGCCATCCCAGAGCTCAGAAGCATAGGATGGGCGGTGAAGTGGGGCCTAAAGGACATGCTAGCACTATGCTAACAGGTCCCTCAGATATTCTGGGCCTTCTGACTGCTGAGGACTTACCATCCACTTCCACTCTTTGACTCACCAATGGCTGAGGCTTACCCAAGTAGTTTTAGAAAAGACCCGAGAATTGCCAGCAGAAACGAGGCAAAAGAGATCATCGGTGCCCTAGGTATAGGATAGTGTGTTCATACAAAAAAACCTCTGCACAGCAGAAGTGAGTGTTTCCTAACAGTGCAACCCAAGATGGTCCCCTCATACTGCCAGGCAGTTTCCACCAGCACAGCAGAGCACACCCTCTGTCCATTATTTCCTAGTAAGTATAACCAGCCAAAGCTGCATTGTGGTTCACAATTTGGGACAGCTAATTCCCACAAAAATGTAGGCATTGCGGAGGACATGGGACTACTTATTCCTTATCAGGGTGTCCATTACAAAGGTGTACTTATGACCCACACACTACCATATATATTTATTTCAAGAAGGAAGATAGGCTGACTGTTCTTTGTTGAAGTTTCCTGTTGAATAAGCCAGTTCCTGTTTCATGAGTCATTCAACCTTTAGCCACGTCTTTCCCAACCTGAGAAGGAGATAGCTACTGCTCTCTAATGCCTGTACCTTGATCACTGGGACCCGAGGTTTGAACCTGGAGGACAGCTGAGTGAGGACTTCACCAAGTAACTGCTGGTGTTTCAGGACCTTCCTCATTTTCATGATTCTCACGATGGCTGCCTGTGTAATCAACAAGGAAAGCTTGTGCTTAGAGCTTTACCAGCTGAGCAGGAAAGGGAAAGGCGGCCTGTACGCAGGCCACTTCAACACTACATCCATGCATAGCTAACAAGTACCCTATATGTCAGAGGACACAAGCAACCAGCCCCATCCATGTTTCAACCCCAACAGAACAAACAGTAAAGCCGGGTTTGGCTCCCAGCACCTTCACGAGGCGCTTACAACTCTCTATCTACTCCAGTCCCTGGAGATGCAGCACCCTCTTCTGGCCTCTAGGGGCATCAGTCATGCACATGCACACCTTAGACACATATAGACAAAGAATGCACTTAAACATTTTAAGTCTTTAAGATTATTTTTGCTATCTATAAAGCACTAAAGGATAAAATTCACTCAGAAGCTATGCATCCTTGCCCTCAACTCCACTATATCTTTTTTCTTTCAATCTGCCATATTTATCTGTTCCCCAATATTTAGGCAAGAAGATAAGACTATTTTCTTTGGATGCATAAGATATTCTATCCTCAGACACTAATGGCCCAGCTTCAGACATTGTGCCGTTCTGTGCCATAGGCGGGCGGGCGACACATTTCCCTAAGTGCACAGTATACAGACAGGGTGCAGTTACCTGAATCAGTAGTTTGCGGTCTTCCTCTATGTTTTTGTGTGTGGTTTCTTGTTCCTGCTTCTGTTCAGTTTTCATTGGCACATTGATATTAACCCTTAATTTCTTACTGTCAAGACAACAGAGGACACAGGTCACTGAAAAGTCAACTTCCTCTTTCAACACTGGACTGGGGCAGCAGGCAGTTCTCATCCATCTCTCCTGCATAATTTCTACTAGCCACCTGGGAATTGAACCCCTACCCCCACGTAATTACCACAGGGCTGTGAGTCAAGTGACATCTCATCTCTCACTTTTGTCAAGTGCAATATCACCAACATAATTTGACATAAAAGTCTAAACATTCTGTATGAGTTCCTTGAGAAGACTCATTTTCAAAATAAAGGGAAAACCCAAACAGCATCAAACAAAGCAACGCGGAGGAAGGACTGGTGGACTGTCACCAAGCCCTCGGCATCCAGTGTCCCCTGGCCTGTCCTGATTCTGAATTAGGCCTGATGCCGCAACAGGTAGGTATTTGATTTTTCTTACTTTTTATAACCAAGATATAACTTTATTACAGTGTCTGGCTTCAATTCCACCTCATCAACATTTGCATTTTCATCTTCCAAGACCTAGAAAAAAATAATTGTTACTAGGATATCCCAGGGAAAGGCTTTCTTTTGGCTTAAGACAAAGTATATAAACATACCAGTAACTTTGACTTCAGTAAAATCTGTAGGACTTGGGCCAAAATGTCCTGCAATTGAGAGAGAGAGATGGTGAGAAAGAGAGAAGACCTTCCCAGTGGCTGTCTACAGGTTCAGCTCATGGTCATCACCCCAAAGCAGAACCCACCCACAGAAAGGGACATGGCTTGTTCTTAAGAGTTTCTTTATGGCCTAGAACATCCAATGATCAAAGGCAAAAATAAAGTTTCCCAAGAACACTGGCCACAATGTATCCACTTCTTCAATGTGTGAAGGGTCACAAGAAATTCTGTGGTGCTAGGGATCAAATTCAAGGCTTTGTGTATGGCAGCCAAGTGTTCTACCACTGACTACATCCTTGAACATGCAAACCAAGCATTAAGGAGCTCCAGAAAAACCAAAGCTATACTGCTTTCAGGAGCCCACTGGGGCTCAGTGAATTTAGTGCACTCAATGCATCATGTGGGACCTCTCATCTGTAGGCAGTAGCTGGTCTGGTGATTTCCAGAACCTCATCATCCTCATGGGCACTTACTACCTCAGCTGGACTCTTACCCAGCACTAGACAGAAGCTCTGCCCGCTTCACCATGGCACCCATGCTGGTCTGAAGCTATGCAGTTACATTTTGTCAGAGAAGTGGCAGGTATGAGCTGGGGCCTGAAGGAGGGTGCCAAGTCCCATAAGGGAATTCTAATTCTACAAAAGAGTAGAAAGACTGGTGTGTAGTAGGAATGTTCTCTGTGTACTGTGAATAAAGAACTGTTTTGGCCTGTGTAGAGCACCATAGAAGTGGGTACAGAATCAGAGGCAGCCAGGTAGGAAGAAGGGTCGCCATCTGTCCCTGAAGAAGCAGCATGTAGGAGAAACAAGTGAGCCACGGGTTGTGGTCACGTGGTGAGAAGATTAATAGAAATGGGTTGAATTAAGATGAAAGAGCTAGCTAGTAATGTGCTTAAGACATCAGCCAACAGTGTTAAAGTATATCAGCATGTGATTTCATTTCTTTTGGGGGACAAAAGCCGCGGGCGCGCAGACCAGGTTCCAAACCGCCGGCACTGCACGCGCGCCAAGTTGCAAACCTCCCGGACCCAAAACGGGCCAAAAAAAACCTTTTACAACACTGGTGTGGCCTTGAGGAGAAGGCCATGTAGGGAACAGAGAGCCAGATCTGTCAGTTCTTCCAACAAGCAACAAAAAATAAAAGTAGGCTTCATCAAAATAAAAAAATGTGTGCACAGTGGTGTTGGTACTACAGCCATCAACAAGTACCTGTGTCAATTAAAGAATAAGATGAGGGCTGGGATGAGAGCTTAGTTGGTGGAGTGCTTGTCTAGCAGGCACAAGGCCCTGGGTTCAATCCCCAGCACTGCATAATAACAAGTATGGAGCACACCAGCAATCTGGTCCTCATGAGTGCATAGAAGGACAGGGCCATTCTTTACTTAGTGAGTGTGGGGTCATCCTGGACTATAGGACCCTCAACCAAACAAAGACTAAGGTGAAGGGGAGAACACAGTTTTAAATCATGTCTCTGCTCCCGAGCACTCACTGAAGGCCTTGACTTTATAGCCCTGCGCGGTTAGCTGAGCCCCTGAAGTAGGCTGGGCAAAGGAGGAATGCACACATTATGTAAAGAATTCTTACAACTTGACAATGAAGACAACCAGATTAAAACACAAGTAGAAGATATAAGCAGATAATAGAATAAATACCCCAAAACATTCCCCACTCCACTTCTGGTTAGGAAAATGCAAAATAACCCACAATGAGTGAGACACTGCTTGCTCGAGTTAGCTTCAGTAAGGAGGGGACCAGACACTCGCTGTACTGGAACAGTGTGAGAAGCTACAGAGCACAAGTCAGGGAACAGATTGGCTAATACAAAGTGAGCATGTGGCCAAGCAGTTCTCTACCCGTGCACACGCACAAGAGAACAGAAAAATACACTAACAACCCGAGTATTCACATAACTAAAATTCCAGCAGCGGATAAATGGGCAAGGCAAAACTGGTCCCATCCTGGATTTTATTCAAGTAGAAAAGGAAAAAAATTCACTAGGTAAGATGGCTCACAGTGTAAAAGCACTTCTGCAAAGCTGACTTCCTACTTTAAACCCTAAATTCCGTGGTAGAAGGAGAGAGAGAGCCAACTCATAAAGCTGCTCCTTTGGTCCTCACAGGCAAGCACTGGCAGGCATGGATGACCGTTCCACATCATGAACAGGAGAAAAGCAGAGCTGAGCAGACGCCAGATGGGCACTGAGAAGCCAGTGTGGCCCCACAGCCATGTGAAAGCTTACTGGCCGTGTAGCCCTGCTGAATGAATAAGCTCCAGAGTCAATGAACAAACAAACAGGGTGCAAAGGGCTCAGGAGTGACACCTTACTTTTAGTCTCTCACATGAACGTGCACATGAGCAGCTGAACGCAGCATGGACACCTGCGAAGCCTCGCAGACAGAGTGCCCTAAGTGAACAAAGGCAAGTGCAGAAAGACACACACAACTGGATCCCACTTGTATGCCACGTCCAGAGAAGAGTCCACAGAGGGTAATGGGCATAAGGGACACAGGACAAAGTGAGAAGGTAGAATTGCCACTGCTGATGGTTATGGTTCTACTCCCCCAAAATGGAAATGTTCTGGGCTGGATAGCACTGGAGCTATATACAATTATTTACTAACTAAAACACTTTATATGGTCAGCTTTATGTCATATGAAATTTTATGCTATTTAAAAGACGCTATAGGAGAATACAACTAATGGAAAGCATAGTAGAAAAAAATAAGTCAAAATTTAATCTCAGAAAAATGTACCTAGAAAAGAGGTAAGAGATGATTAAATGAAAGCCAGGTGTGGTACACCTGCATGCTAGTGCCTGAGGAGTTAGGGGAGGAGGCTAAAGAATTTCAAGTCATCCTCAGCTACAGGATGGTACCTTGTCTTAAATGAACAAAAGGAATTCTCACACACTCACCACCACCCCCATGGGAAGGGGGGGGGCAACAGATAGAGACAGTGAGAGACAGGCAGACACAGTGAGTGACTGATTAGGTTTAAAACCGGTATTTTAGACGTCCTTACAATGCTCACATAAAAGCTTATAGGGATCCAGCTGGAATTGGCTACGCTCATCACAAGTGCTAGCCACCAGGTCTGTCTGAGTATCCATCTGTTTTCTTCAGCAGATTTCCTCACCAACTATAAACAGTCCAAAAGTTATTCCAGTGGAACATGTAATGAATCCTGATCTTTGTGCATCAGCACCAGAAATGTGCCAGATGTCCCTCACACCAGCTTGAGATAAAGTCAGGTTAACTTTTGGCTCAAAAGAACCCTTCCCATTATATAAACCTCCCTGACACAAACCATAATTATTCACTAATCTTACTGGCACCCAAAGTATGTCCAGAGGACCCAGTGAAGAGCCCTCTGAGGATCTTGTCCTGGTCTCTGATGCCTCGTGGTCAAAGTTTACGGCGTTTTTTTTTGTTGGTGGTGGTGTTTGTTTTTGAGGTGGTTTGTTATTTATTTTTTTTCTTTTTTTCTTTTTTCAAGACAGGGTTTTCTCTGTAGCTCTGGAGCCTGTCCTGGAACTCACTCTGTAGACCAAGCTGGCTTCAAATTCATAGAGATGTGTCTGTCTCTGCCTCCCGTGTGCCACCATCGCCCAGCAATGCAGCAAGCATCTATTAAGTCAAGGACACCCATGTCCGCTCCTCTCCCCACAACATCTTGAAGAAATGACAACTTGAAAGTACAGACCAAGTGTGAAATGATAGGAATACCATTTTAATCTGAGTGCTGTCAGTCAGCTGCTGCACAGTGTAGGCATCTTCTGTGTTGTACTGAAGCAGGATTGCCATCTGGAATGTGGATGCCTTTAAGGCCCAGAGAAAAGAGAAATGTAAAAATGGGGGAAGGTCTTCACAGGTACAACCTACTTCTACAAAATAGTCTTCAAACAGATGGAAAAAAGGATACAAAATGTCACAAGGCCAGGATAATGTACATTTTCCTTAAAGTCACCTTTCAAACACTGAAAAGACTTGTGTTTACTCCTGCAACATGTCCTCTATACAAAGATATAACTCTTGTGTAAACCCACACCAGGTGCAAGACAATAATCATGAATTACATTTTTATACACAGTAGAACAAAAATTATTTCTTGGTATATATCATGTATACATTGTGTGTGTGTGTGTTCAAGCTGATAGAGACCTCCAGACCAGGTATAATGACTACCTGGTCTTAAGTAACTCATCAATGTAGGGGATGAAAAATTAAACTAGTGAGTAGTTACTCATTCTAATGTTCAACACTAAAAGGAATTTGTAATTATTGTTACCAGCTCACAACTGAGACCATCTCATGATATAAAATAAGCATCACTTATATAACACACCAAGTACAGAAGTTAAAAACAAAGAACCCAGACTGAAAGAAAATGTCTTAACAAGGAAATTGGTTCTGCAACATCTAAGCTAATGGTACAGTGTCAGTGGTCCCCAGCTTTCTTCTCCTCTATAAGTGCAATGTCCCACAGCTATCACCATTCACACCCCACACTGAGGAGTCTTAGCAATGTGAGGAGGCTGCAGAGCTGTGACTACAGCTAGATAGGTGAGATGTCAGCTTCTAAATCTGTCACCCAGGCGTGTCAGGCAAGGGCCATGCCAACAACTACCAAAGACCACTTCTCAACTCAGGGAGGAGAATCCATCGTTCAGAGTAAGGAGGTAGCATGCCCCCATCAAAAGAATATGATTGTACTCCCCTGATCATGATGAGCAGGCTTTACTCCCTACACTGCTTTGCCAGAAGACAATGTCCATCCTACTGTGTGAGTTATCTACCTGGATTTTGATCATTTGTCTTAATATTATTTAGTATTAAAGAACATCCCCTAATAAAAAACAAAAAAGATTTTACCTGCAAAGTGTATCTGTTTTTGAAGCAATTAGTGACTAGTTCCCCTTTGGACAGCTGATACAGCCATGTCAGTTTCCTTCCGCTGTGACGGCTGGCGTAGAAAGCTGTAAATCGCTGATAACTGCGCTCCAACTAAATGAAAAGAACATGTGGCATCTATGGCTCTACATTCTACAGTCAGCAGTTCTAAATAAAGCTCCTTGCCCCAAGTTCTGAGAACAAAATCAGTGCTTACAGAGAAGTGAACTACAGATGTCAGGTGCCACTGTCTTATGAGCATTGTTAGGCACTGGAGAGTAAAACCAAAGTAGGTTTCTCCTTGAGGCCCAGCAGGTACCAGAGTTCCCCATGTAATCCAGTGAGATTCTCCACTTTAAAGGAGTAAGTCAACAGGGCTGCAACAGAGCTGACCAGCTTTTGCCTACCCAACCCAGTCATTTCACATTCTCCGTCAACACTGCTCTGATTGCTTAGCACAGCACTGCAGTCAGCCCTTTCCCTCTCCACACAGCTCACAGAGTCTAGGTAACAACTCTTACCTCTGACGGCAGGGCGAACGTGCAAGACTGCTGAAAGGGCCAGGATCCGGAACTGAGGACCTGGATACTGAAGTCCACTGGGGGTGCGAACACATTTAATTACTCTTACAAATTTCAAAATTCTATTGTTTCACACACATACAGCAAATGATCAAAATTAAAGAAAATACATTAAAAGTCTTGTTTAAATACAAAATTAACATTTGAACATAAAAGAGTTTCAACTTATCCAAGTACAATTAGGAAAAATGGAAGCCTAACGTGGAGGTGCACACTTGTGATCCCAGCACCAGCTACAGGAGGAGCACAAGTCACAGACTATTAGGCTACACAGCCAGATGCTCTGTACCAGAAACTCCAACTAAAGGCTGAACAACAGGAGAATGCTTTCCTCTGGGACAACAGTTTTCCACTTTACTGGCAATACCGAGTTCCAAGCTGGTCTGCTTTGTTCAATTTCTTTCTTCCTTTTTTTTTTTGATATGAAGTTCAGACTGCTCAAGCAGTGTGTGGTGACCAGGACGGTTTAATGTCCCAAATACAAGGACATGGAAAGCTGACAGCAATCAACTACCTTCATTACAGCCTGTGGACCACTTACTACTGTGAGGACAGGCAGCAGAGACACCATAACCTACAAACCAGGACAATTTCACCTTCAGACAGCTTAGACGTCTACTAGCAAAACTGTTAAGTTTAATGATGATACAAGTTCTGATTTGGGAAAAATAAATTCTCCAACTTTCACAAAAACATGAGAAGAAAATAATCAGAAATGTATTCAAACTAAGGTTCAAAAGAAGGCATGACAAAACAAGCCTACACCCCAGAACATATGAGCTGACATTATCTGGTCCCAAAGACATGGTACCATCCTGGGGGCTAGGAGGAAAAGCATTTGGGAGGGAACGCCTGCTCCTGTCTTTGAATTCTGGCCCACCGAGCACCCTCACCCCTATTCTGTCACTTCTCCCATCTGCAATGAGCCCTCCTATGAGCACTCAATACTCACAGTCCAGCGGTTCTGAATTCGTTAGGTGCTTTTTGAACTGTTCATTCAGATCCTTGCTTACACCAATGTCTTGAAACATTCGCTGAAGTTTGGAGGTATACTCAAAACCACAAGCTTGCTGAAACGAACCCAGGTAACTGTCTCATTAATTTGTACAAAAACACCAATGTATACAAAGGAATTTTAGAGAAATCACAGTACATTATATCTTAAGTTACATGAAACTAAAACAATACTTAGTCATATATTATGGTGCATATATATACTGATTAAATTAGTATGTTATAAAAAGATCATTAAAAATGAACAATTAAGTTTTCAATATGCAGTAAGTAGACTGCAGAATTTAAAGCAAGGTGTTCTACACTGCAGTAGATTGCAACCAGGAAATGATCAGAACCTGTCCAGATGCATACCTGAAAGCCTGGAGGCAAAAGAACCACACATTTGAGGCTAGCCTAGGCTGTCTCAAATGCCCCTCATACCACCCTCTCTCATGTCCCAAATAATCTTACTATGGAACTGTCTTCTCCAGAATGTGCCTGAAGCTTAAATCTCTGTCTGGAGGTGTTAAGAAATGGGCTCTTGTCATGGACTTGGTGTCTCTTTAAGAGGATGCTCCCTATGAGTACTCTGCCTAGTGAAGTGATTGATAGCAAGCCAGCAGGGGCCTCTACAGTAGCAAACCTAATACGAGGATCTAAGACTTCTTAGCCCCTAGAATGGAAACTTAATTTCTGTGCCTAAGTCACCTGGTCCATGGTATTTTGTTTTGGCAGCTTGAGGTAAGAAAGCCACACAGCATCCTCTCAAAGCCAACAAGGCTGAGCGTGTGTGAGACAGGCAAGGATGAGGAAATGGTGAGCAGAGCCCAGCCAAGGAAGTGTTCCGTAAACAGAAGGACCCCAAAACAGGGTGGCAAAGGAAAGGAAACATTGCCTGGGTGGCTGGAAAGCAGGGCTCACATGCACAAACCCTGACCACTGACAGCATAGGGTGACTAATAACCACATCAATAAAGCCCAAGGAAGTAGGAGTTCTCCAGGAGAAGAACAGCACCTTTAACTTGGAGATCATGCTTGCTTCAGCGTCATCACTAGCGCTGTTCTGATGCACCAGTCTCTTGGCAAGCATCTTTGCATAGAACTTCTGGAACACATCCTTGTCCTCAATGTACTTGAAGACCACCATCTGGAAAAGCCAGGAAAGAGCACATTAGTGAAGTAAGCTCACATGTTGACCATCTGTTACCAAGAGCAAGGGATTGCTTGGTTTTGGGTGGCCTGTGCCCCAACCTGTATAGACAGCATAAATTCACCCTAGAATGCTTGCAAGTGCTGCCACCCATTTCTTAAATCCCAGTTGATTAAACTAGATTTAGTAGTAAGAAGCAAAGTCTAGTGCTGGAGAGACTGGCTCAGTGGATTAGAGTACTTGCTGTTCTTACAGAGGACCTGAGTTCCATTGCTAGCACATGGTAGATCACAATCATCTCTAACTCCAGTTCCCTCTGACCTCCCAGAGGTCAGGCACACATGTGGTGCATATTCATACACATATGCAGATAAAACACTCATATGCATATAATAAAATACATGAATCTTTGAAAAATTAAATAAAACAAAAAAGGAAGCAAAGTACCAACACTAAAAGTAGTTAATTCAATTTTAGGAGTAAAATCATAAATTCAAAATCAAATGCAGATTACTTTGTACATTTCAGGCCTTATGTAAACAGCCTTAGAAAGGGCAATGGGTGTCCCCAAGTAGCACCTTACCACTTGATTGAGGGTGTCTTCTAGTTCTGCCTCTTCTGGGTTCTTGGAACTGAAATGTAAAAGGGCAGTGTGTTAACAAACAAGCTAGCAGATGTGCACACATACTATCTGGCAAACTGGCAGGGCTACATGTGGTTCAAGTGTTAAAGGGTGAGTTGCCAGACGAGCTGGTGAGCAAAGGGAGGTCACTTCTCTTTCCTATGGCAGGCAGCAGTCTCGCATTGTACCTGATCACTGAGAGTAAGTATAAGATAGTCACTTACAATATCTCGTACAAACATCAACAGAAGTTAATTATAACATTATAAAATTGTCCTTTAAGATAATTCATTTAAATATCAGACAATGAGTTTCATTACCCTTGCTTCCTACAATCTGTATACTTTAAAAAACTAAAAAAGCAGTTTCTGTTTAATGACCTAATAATTAAAGATAATGAAAAAATATGAGCCATGGGTGAGGTGTGCTTTCATCTGTGATCAGATCTTTAAAATAACTGATTAATTTATTCCATGAATATAATTAAACAAAGGTAAACTAAGTGTAAATAGGTTAAAAAAAATTGTAGAAGGAGCCTATGTAAATGAACTGGTTTGCCTCAACCCTAGACAAAGAAGTACAGATATTCAAGGAATGCATAAAGCAGGAGAAATAGTCTTGCCCAAGAACAGAACACAAGTTGATTATCTAATACCAAATGATCAGTCCTAAAATCATATACATACTCATAACATTATACAGACTGAGCAGGTCATATCTATGTATTTAGGAACGTGAACATACACCCACACCCACCACCACCACCAATTAAAAAAAATGAAAAAGCCATGGAATTGGGTAGGTGGGGGTGTAACATGGCAGAGGTTGAGAAAAGAAAAGGTAATTATAATCTCAAAAAAATAAAACAATCCAATATTAAAAATAAATGAGTTGGTCACCAACAATTTCTAAAACAATGTTATGAATGGTTGTTGTTTTCGGACATTCCATGCTATATATAGTCCAACTCAAGAGGTCTCCTGCCTCAGTCTGAGTGCTGCAGGATTACAGGGCCAGGTTCTCGGAGCCTGCTCTCTAAGTGGGTAAGAGAGCTCAGAGAACCTGGTCCTGTCCTATCTTGGCAGGTCAGGTAGCTTCTCTTTCCTCACTGTTCAATGCCAACTACTCTGCTCACCAACACATGCTTGTCTTGTCTCTACCATTCAGTTTTAATAGCTGTAACTAACTGGTTGTAGACAATTAAGGGGATACAATCGTTTATTCTCTCACACAAACCAAAGGCCTTGTGGAGTAGCTTTGTACGTCAATCATCTACAACAGCTGAGAAGGAGCATCATGTCCTAAGAGGCACCAAGGGCAAACTCCTTTGTCTAAACCAGCAAGGTGACTCAGTATAAGGCACTTGTCCCGAGTGTGACTCCAATACTTCACATGGTGGAGGGAGAGATCTGATCTCTGCAAAGCTGTCCTGACTCCATAGATGTGCCATGATGCATAGCCTCTCCCAATAAGTAAAACATAATACAAAAATTAAAGTCCTTTTTCCTTCTTGGAAAAAATACATAAGTGCATCTGACTAGAATAAATAACACGACTAGACTAGATAATCAGGCCAGCATGACAACACACAGAAAAATAATGAAATACTCGAGTTCCCATTGCTCTGGCAAAGTGAAAAGAAACTGCTATTTAAAAAGTAATTAATTTTTAAAAACAGATATTAAGCAACCTCTATGCAATGTTTGTCCACCATGTACCAAGCAGACACAAGTACAGGTCTCTGAGCACAGTGAACTGTCAGGTGTGCTACTGCTGAACTACTACTGACACAGTCCAAGGATGCTGCACAGACTACAGTTTGTACAATTATTCTCCAGCTCACTGATGGTGATTGGTAACTTAAATTTTGTTTGTGTATGTGTGTGTACCTGGTTGTGTTTGGGCACCATCTGTGCACTGGAGCCTACGGAGGTCAAAAGAGAGCACCACATTCCTTGGAACTAGTATTATAAACATTTGTGAGTGCCCAGTGTGGATGCTAGGAACTTAACTGAGGTCCTCTACAAGAGCAGCAGGCGTCCTTAACAGCTGAGCCATCTCTCTGGCCTTGATAGTAAGACTGTCACTGTTCACACTGGCATTTGTGGGCAATCTCTTAGCCATAGAGAGCTTTTTAAAATACAATCTATTGAGACCAGAACCAGTACAATTTGGGAGCCTGTGTCTCCTGCATAGCATTTTGTAATGTGGCATGTGGGACACTGAGGCAATCCTTGAACATTTTTTGAGCCAAAAGAAACGGTAACAGGGAGAGAAACTGAAGGAACCAAGACATACACAAGTAATGGAAACATAACAGAGGAGAAAGTCATGTCTGACCACAGCTCCTCCATCTCTTAATATAGGTAAGTTGATTAGGAAAAGTGAAAGGCAAGATATAAGGTGAATACATATATATAAGATGAAAAATACATAGCACCAACAAATGACCAGATGGAAACAAACTTTAAAATATGCAGGTGACTGGACACGGTGGTACGTTTTGTAACCCAGTGTGTGGAAGGCCATGCATAGAAGGACTGCTGGGAGTTTTGAGGCTAGCCTGTGCTGCACAGCAGCTCTGTCAAAAACAAAATTTGTAGACCAACACATAAGCCATGATAGTATTCAGCCTTCTGCTGTTCAAAAAGCCAGTGGGAGCTGATACGGTTTCAACAAATGTGATGCAATGCAAATAAATGTAACACAAATACCGATTCCTTGCATAAAAAGGGAGGTTTAAATAGGGGAACTAGGAAAAACACAAAACCAAGTCAGTACCTTTTCTTCAACAAGGAGTCACAGTACCGAGCAAGCAGCTCAGGGGATTTACTGGATGACTGGGCCATTTTGGTAACTGCATTGTTGTTTATGAAGCGACCACAAGCCTGTTATATAAAAAGACAGTTAGAGAAAAGGTGTCCTGTTCACACACACTGAACAGGCAGCACAGTGACATGCTTACCTTATCAAGTGCAGCCACGAAGCCAGCATCATTGTTAAATGCTGACATCACCAGGGCATTGTATTTTTTATGAACATCCAGAACCGTCTGCACATACATCTTAGGATCCTTCGGTGGAGGGGAAACCAGAGACAAACAAGAATCTAAGTGCATATTCTTCTGCTGTTGTAAAACACTCTACAGATTTTAATTATATCTTCAAAGAAGTTAATATGATCAGAAATACTGTTGGTTCCATCACTGATACACACAGGACATTGTGTTTATGTGCAAAACAAAATAATTCTCCAAATTAAAAATTAAATACCTTAAAAAAACAACTGGAAAAAAATCATGAAAATATTTTCTTTTTCAAAATGACGGCAGGTCTGAACACAGGGAGGGGGATGCACACCAGTGTGGCTAAAGCCAGGGACGAGCACTGGGAACTTGGGGGTGAGCAACAGAAGCTCTTCAGACAACACAACACAGTGGAAGATTAATCCCTGGAGTGAGCATGTCAAATGCTCAAAGAGACAGTACTGGTTCAAGATAAAGGAGGTGGACGGATGGAAGGACCACACAATGTCAAGTGGCTGATCAGCAGCCACTGTTTGCCAGCCAAGCACCCATAACATGAGGCAGGCACCATTTTAGATGATTTCTTACTAAAGTAAGTGATGGCAGAACTAGGCAGGGACTCAGGCAGATGACTCCTGAGTCTGACACTGTTAGAAAGACTCCTGACAGGCCCTTCACAACTGAGCCGCATGTGCACAGAAGTGAGATGTGCTGGCAGTGCCTCCAAATTCCTGATGTGCCATTTCACTGTTGGTACTTTTGAGACAGTATTTCTCTATGTAGCCCAGGCTGATTGTAAACTTGTTATCTTGTTGCTTCCTCTGCTGGGATTACAGGTGTACCACTGTGTCCAGACCCCAGCTCCTGACACACTATCCTGCATGATTTAGAAATGAGAAAACAGAAACCCTTGAATGCTAATTGCTTTACATTTTGGGTAAAAAAAAAAAAAAAAAAATCTGTTTTAAATTAATAATGGGTAAAACCAGAACCCTATTATGTGATTATTCTCTAAAAGTTGCAGGTGTATATTGTTTAAAAATATAATAAATGCAAAATTATCATGAAAAATATATAGTGGGATGCTATAATCTCACCAAGGTGGAAAGATGGTCTTTACCAGATATAATCAGATCATCTGGCCAGGTCTCATGACAACTATTCCTGACTGTTACACAGATGGTTCGATGCTAAAGAAAGCACCAAGAGTATCTACAAGCTAAGCATGCACACACCTTACTTCATATGGGTTTTCCTTTTTTAGCAATGCATTATTTTCCTTTGCTTGATTTAATTTTGGTTTGTCATTAAAGCCCGTATTACTTTGGTGAATTCAGGTTTTAAACTACTTCTGATCTCACATCAAATTACTACACAGCATTCATATAGAATTTCTAGTCACTGGTTTTTGCAAAGAACTCTAGCCTCTAGTGGGTGTCCAACCACAGAAAAATGCAGTGACCACTCCTGGACCAGTTAGATCCCACAGGAAGGTTAAGGATAACGTTCTTGTAAAGAACAAACTAAGTATCAAAACTGCCAGTTTAAACACTCAAGATTTTTTTTTTTTAAGCTGCTACTTTGGGGACTACCACTCACAGGATCATACAAGGTATATGATGCATATAAATATGCAATAATTTTTAACTGCTTAGCCGTGGAGGGGAGATAAACTCATTTATTGAGAAGGTAGGTGATGAGCCTGCACACTCACTCCCTTATCACATGCTCTCACCTCTCACTGTGGCTTCTACATGTGCCTCACCTCCAAACAGCAGCTCTCCTGCTGCCTTTACTAAGAGACTGATTCTCAGACATCAGTAATGACTCTCCATTTCCTATATTGTGCTGTCAGAATTAGAACCCTTTCTTTGGCTTCTCTACTTTTTAAATTTTCCTCTCAGATTCAGGATTTGGAAATAAAAATTTTCAAGAAATGCCCTAAAGAAATTCCTATATGGAGATGCAAAGCTTTGCAAAGAATAAAGCAGCCTACAGATTGATTCCAGATTCTTCACAATAAAGACCCAACAGAGTATGGCTGACGTGGTGGAATTGATAGGAACTCATAGAACAATGTGCCAAGACAGCAAGCCCTGGAAAAGTAGCTTTAAAAATTTCATCATTATCATGTGTATCTACGACATGCTTGGAAACGGAGGAGGCACAGCACTAGTGTGGAGCTCAGATGACAACTTTTGGGGGTCAAACTCAGGCAGCCTTTGGCCTCCTTCCCATCAAGCCATCAAATCAACCCTGGTCTTGCTTATCTGTTTGTTTGAGGCAGGGTCTTAGTCTTACAGCCAAGGATAGCCTTGGGTCTGATCTTCCTGCCTCTGCCTCCAGAGTGATAACAGTTACAGGATGTGCCACCATGCCTGGCTTTAAGGAAAAGTTTTAGGTTTAAAACCAAATGAACAGTGGTAAGTCTGGTTCACATCCATAACAGCACTTGAGAGGTTTCTTTTTCATATAAGAAACACAACTCCTCTTGGTTCCCAAGGGATCTTATTCAATGCCCATGATTCTAAAAGTTGTTATGACAACAATGACTGATACATCTAACATCTAGACAGAGTACCCACCAACTTTGCACAACCTGCCCTTCCGAGGCCAGGTGATTCTATATCTTCTAAGCTAAAAATAATTAGTTGCCCCCTCCATCACTGTCATTTCATCTCAGTTGTTTCAACAAAGTTTACTGCTATTCTTAAGACACTCTTAATAATTTCAATCACTTTCTACATGAACCAATGTTTTGAATAAAAATGTGGTCTTGTCAAGTGCATGATTATTAATAATACTACTCTTAGCGACTTTCTTTGTGGAGTGGAGTTGTCATAATTTACATGCTTCCAAGTTCTCCCAACATCTGCTAAGGCTGCTCAACCTTTCCAGTTTTCTCCTTAAACCCTCTGTCTTACTTCTTAGACTGTGTTTGCTTATAGTCACTGAAGGGCTGTCTGGATCTCTCTTTGCCTAGATGGAAAGCATTGACCTCTGGCTTCTACCTGCATCAATACACACACGTGTAAAAATCCCACAGTTTGAATGCACACACACTTAAGATGGACCAACGCTAGTCTTCAAAAAGACGAGTCAGGCATGGGGCAAATACCACAGTAGGATGACCTGAGAGGCTGAGAAAAGAGGAGGGCACTGTGGCCCGTATAGTAACACTCCAGACATCACATCTGAGGATCAGCTTCGACACTAAATACCGTAACATGCAATTTCTAGTGATCCAGTACTATTCAAGAATACTGTTAGAAGAGGTAAAATGGAGCTCTACAGGTTTTTAAAGAAACATCTCTTACTCTTCTGTGTATCTATTTGTGTTCCCTCAGAACAATCCTTTCAACCTATCTAAGCCTAGAGCCACCTCGACAGCCACAAGGCAAGATTTGTACCTGTATTTTTCTGGGGGCCAAGGGCTAATGAGAGTCAATTGTTATACAGGTTTCTCTGTCGCAAATCAGTTAGCCATACACACCACAGGATACATAGATCCCTCCTCAACACTGACCTTATTCCTGGATAATTTGCCTTTGAGAAGTTAAAGGAAAGAAATTAAAGTTTGCTCCCAAGAGGAAGCAAACACATCATAGAAGCATCTGGGGCAAATGTGTGACCCCTTCTCTATAAGAACCTATTCTTTTGAGTAAATTTATCTCCATGTTTAACCCAGAATTTCCTTTCCTCATTAGGAAATAAAGACTAATTTGGTATAAAGATTAATTTGGAAATGAACTGCTTCCACAATGAGTTTGCTTATAGAAGGAATAAAGTCTTCCTTTTGTTAGAAAACAATGAGTATCCTGGATATAAAATCATTATATAATTTTCTTTCTTTTGCTTCGCAACAAGAAAAGGTTCAAGTACCCTTGTCCTCCCGAGGTTACTGACCTGTCATTCACAAACTTAGGACAAGCAATGGCTCCGCAGTTAAAATGTGTCTGCCCTTGCAGAGGACCAGCGCTTAGTTTGCAGCACCCAGGTGGGGCTGCTCAACAAATCACACTGCCTCTAAGGTTATGACATCCTCCTCTGGCTGCTGTGAGCACTGCTCCTATGAGCACAAACCCACTTTCTGACACAGTAACAAAATAAAAAATATAAACAAAAAATAAAAAATAAGAATCTAGAGAGATCACTCAGCAGTTAAGATCACGGACTATTCTTGCAAAGCATCAGGATTCAGTTCTCAGCACCTACATGATGGCTCACTTTTGTATTCAATAAAGCCAATTCAGGGGACCTGAGCTCTCTATCGACCTCCTCAGGCATACAAACATTCAGATAGAAACACTCATATACACTCAGACAAGACAAAAATAAATACTGTTTAAAAGGTGCTAGAGAGGGCTGGGTGTGGTTGTGTAAGCCTTTGATCCCAGAACTCAGAAAGCAAAAACAAGGAGGCAGGTGGATCTCTGTAAATTCAAGGCTAGCATGGGCTGGCTACATGATCCTGTTTTAAAAAAGAAAAAATAAATAAATAAAAGACGCTAAGATTCCTACTTTCAAAAGCCAACCCCCGTTCTCTGAGCGCGTCAGTAAAATCTTAACTACCTGTAACCACCAGCAGAGGTGCACTGCACACACCCACCTCCAGCTAGGCACTACTTACGTTTAAAGCAGCTTCTCCACATTTCTCAATTGCTGCAAGACCCTGGTTATGAATATGCGTCTCTAGTAGCTTTTTCAATTCTCCTAGGCCATCCTGAATTCTAGATACAAGATTATACATGCGGCCCAAATCTGAAAGAAAAAAGGAGCCAATTTTCTGCATGAAAATCAACTGCGCATACCTAATCTGCTCACTATATGCTCATATAAAGTGAGACACCCTGTGAAACAAGAAACCACTGAGGTCTGCTGTGTTCTGTTAAAACTGGTAACAGAGTCAGGCTATTAGAAGTTTATTTCTCCTTTACCATGAGAATCCACTAATGCAACAACAGAGAAAAAGTACTTAGTACCTTCTAAAATCCTGATGAGATACTATTTATATCCCAAAAAGAACTAAAAATATTTGTTTCAAAGATAAATAATATAGATATCCATTTCAACTATAAGTCATGGAGGGATCCCCAAGTTATTCATTTCATACATGTGTTCAACCTATGACGGTTCAAGATCGGAGTCCTAAACCCCAACAGCAATGTGACTGAACCACTAACAGCTCCCACTAGTCCAGAGGAGCAATTAAGGGAAGAGAAAACAAAACAAAACCAGCTTTTCATCTTTTCAAAGGAAGACTACTCAAAAGACCAAAACAAAACATCTGCCCACCACTGGTAGCACCAACAAAAGTATACGGAACAAATTGTATTTACCTTCATTCTTGTCAGCATCCAACAAATTCTGAAACTCTGTGTGGAAAATTTCCAAGTGTTTTTCGATGAGGACCTGCTCACATTTCCGTGCTAGCTCATCCTGTGTGCTCTCATGGAGGTAAACCTGCACTCTCCGCTGCTCCTCAAGCAAGCGAGCCTCGGCCTGCAGAGAATTCAACCAAACCATTCATGGTTTGATTCACTTTTAAAGAACTATTACATCAACAATGACAAATTCACAAATCTGCTCTAGTAACATATGATTAAGAAAAGAGGAAAAGACTTTAGACTGCAGGTGACTGACAACCGACTGCATTATAAAGCCTGGTTGCTCTACTCTCTCTGCAACATAGGCTCTAATCCTTTAGGCACCCTAAGAACATTATCATAATTAACAGTTCAAATGTCTTCATATCATTTTTCTTTGGGTAAACAATATTTCACATTTTGGAGGCAATGACCCATACATATCCCTGTGACCATGAAAGAAACTTACAGGTCCTTTCCAGCCTGTGGACACTGAATTAAGAAGTACTACACTTTGGTCTGAAAGTTGTTTCAAGTAAAGGGTCATACCAAAATCATCCTAAAAATGACCACTCAGAAATATTAATCAGTAATGAGGGGGAAAGAAAGGAAGGACGATGGAAGGGAGAAAGGGAGGGAGGGAGGGAGGAAGGGCGAATAAACATTCTGGCATTTCCTTTCCAATCACTGAACATGGACCTCAAAAGACACTCAGCCACTTAGGACTCTCAACTTCTTGGCTTTCTCTCCAAGGAAGAGAGGCTAGCAGGCAAAATAATACAACAGAAACCCCAGTAAAAGACAGTATATTTTAGAATCTGTCACCAGAAACGTGTGGCACAGAGTCACTAAGGAATTGCTACATTATCAGAACAAGAAAAAAATTTCAATGATAGTCTGTAATTATTCAGGTGATCTGAATAAAAAAAAAAAGACAAAAGCTGTATTTTACTTTCCTCAGAGACCTCTCAGATTTGGTATATTTGGTATAACTGTGGATAAATCTGGAGACTAACCATTGGGTTGAATAAACACTCAACATCGAAAGAACAACTGACTAGGAAGATCATGGGCCATCAAATGGCTAGTTTTTAAACTATAGAAAAGCAGCTAGAGACATAGCACACACTCACACATACTTGGCAGGAAGCTAAACATGCAAAGTGAATTTAAACTCCATAAACGGCATAAGCACTGCAAAGTCTAACACAGAATGAATGGCTTTGTGAGGAAAAGGGTAACTCTCAAAGAAATATCAACGTTTTGAAGTTAGTAAAGTCTAGTAAGAAACTTAATTAAAACTCAAAACATGCTAAAATAATTTGCAGTGCACATGATAAATGAAATATTATCCACTAAAATATACTAAACCATTAATGCTTAAGTTCAAACAAAAGAAAGCAAAACAGCCCCACCCCCACAAAAAAGCTCACAGAAACACTACAATCTGGCAAATGTTCCAGGCTTGTGGGTCTGTCATTGTGTATTTCACAGAGTCTTTAATTTGTACTTGTGTTTTGGAGTACAAAATTCTTCTAGATAATAAATTCCAAGTTCAGGCTCTACTGCTGAATCCCAGGGTCTCATTCCATCTGATACTGAAGGGCAGGAGTGGACACACTGAGGCACCACTCTTCCTATTCTAAATTACAGCCAGTTCTTGTAAGAACACAAGCCACCCTAGTCAGGAAAGCAAAGCTTTTACTCCTGCTCCCAAGACCAGGCTTTGATGTCCCTGTGGATTCTCTCTAGGGACACTGACTAAGGCAGCAGTTTACAGAGCCTCCTGCAGGGGCCAAGCAGCAGAAAAGAGGAAGCAGGTCCCTAACTGGGGACTAATTTGTGGCAGCAAGTATCTTTACTGCCGTTCATCATGTGTACTTATCATGTTCACATAACTAAGTCCCTAAAGTTCTTGAAAATGACCACGACTAACTCCATTAATAGCAATTATCAGCAAAAATAAAGGGATAGAAAGAAACAGAACTGAAGGGTTTGGTAAGCAAATTAATGACGTAAGTTATTGTATGTGGAGTATATGTACACTATGTTCCCATAGAGGCCAGAAGAGGATTCTGGATCCTTTAGAACCATGATTACAGATGGCCATAAGCTATCACATATGGGTGCTAAAAACCAAACCAGGTCCTTTACAAGAGCAATACCTATTCTTTTAATTGTTGTGCCATTTCTCCAGCCCATATTATTTTTTTTAAATTAGGAATTTAGAATATTCAAACAAGATCATTTTTTTTTTTTATAGGTCAGATCAGTCTCAATCACATGAGATAGTTATGGCTTGTAAGCTGTACAGCCATCAAAGCCATTCTTGGATGGAACAGAAATTATCAAATGTTTGCACTAAAATACTCCTGCCAACAGTAAACTGAACAGAGACCCCCCCACCCCCTCCCACCCCCCGCCAAGGGACTGTGAAAAGTAGTATATTTCCTTAGAGCTTTTCTTTACCTCAGTATTATTCTACCAAGACATATTCTACTTGATATTTTTAATATAAATATAATTTCCTCTCAAGTTATCAAAGTTGCCAACTTTTATCTGTTGGTCCTCACACCTACCCAGGTACATGCTGGAGACTCAAAGGTACACATGTCTAAGGCCAGAGCTCTCCATCAGATTTGCTTTGCTATATTTTTCTTCAGTAAAGACATCTAGTGTATACACAGTTCCAAATATCTATACATTTTTAGAGTCTAAATTATGGATTTCCAGAACAAGATGAAGGTCATGTTTGGTATGACTTAAGTGGGTCAGGACCAAACCTTTAATGCTTTTAGAGAGCTTTCTAGAAGCCGGGTACACACCCCATATACCACATATTCTTGAAGCAGCCAAATTTTATAAAATAGACTTTCCTATTTAGAGTGTGCATACAGCACTGCCTAAACCTTGCTTTCCTTATGCAGCAGACATCCCACAAATCATGAAGAAGTCTATGAAGGGTATGCTGGCACCACAGTTGGCATGAAAGACAAAGGAAGGAAGGTTCCATTTTAAAGACATAGTTTACAAAAAAAAAAAAAAAAATCACTACTGGGCTGGCAAGATGTCAAGGTGGGATTAGGGAGCGTGTTGCTAATCTTAATGACCTGAAGTCGATCAATGGCACTCAAATGTTAGAAGAAAAGACCCACTACATATATGCATACTATCCTGACACATATACACTGTATGTGTGTTCATGAACATGCAGGGATATACGTACACACAAATAAACACAAAATAAATGCAAAAAGACTGAAAACAGGTCTCTTTAGTAAGAGATCTGTTTACAAAAACTACACTGTCACACTACAAAATTAAATAATGGGCAATACTACAATTCAAAGCAGGTTATGTTTCAAACAGTCTTAAGTCCAGGTTTCAGTCACATACTAAATACAAAGAATTGCTACTATTCTGCATATACAACTGAAAAGTCCCACGTTAGTCGGATTCTGAGTGATCAGAAATGCTGAGTGATCAGTAATTAAGTTTCATTTTCAAACTTAGAAGGCCAACTTATATCCAGGGTATAAGTGTATTGCAAGAAAATGGACTTGGGACACAAGCTGGGCATGACTTTTTCTATAAGTCAGAAGCAGGGTGGTTGGGCTTATATTTTCTTTCTTTGAACACAGAAGAAAGAAATTTCTTTGGAGTCCATTTCTTGTCCAAGAGAAGAAGGCAAAGCCTCTCTTGGTATGAAGCAGACTCTTGAAATTTAGCACATGTAGGAGAGAAGTCACAAAATCCTGCTGCATGTTTCCATTTTATTTGCACACTGTTATGACTGACTGTCTTTGTGTTTAACAGCAGAATTGAACAGTGGCAGAAGAGATCATACACAGCATGCAAAGCCTAAAGATATTTACATAACAGAAAGCTTGTTGACTCTGACATGGTGGTTCCTCAGACCCTACATCCAGAATACCTCAATTTCCAAGAAAGAGAAAAGAAAACTCTTATTACAAGTTCATGGAAGGATCATGTAGTAAAATAATGCATGCAGGATACATGGTTCTACCTTAGCTCTTCTCCCAAGTCAGAATTTAGATCCTCCTTTCTAATATAATCTTGAAGCCTAAGCTATAGACTCTTAAGGAATATTTAAGAGAAAAGCAGCAAATAAATACGTAAATACATATATACTAAATCTGGGAATATCTGCTTAATACTTTCTCGCTGACAAAATTTTGAGATCCACTAGCCAGATACACTCAAGGGGATATGACTCAAAACATGGAAGGCATGCAGCTATCAAGGCACCTCCTTAGATGTGCAAAGGGAACACTCACTCACTCATTGTTATCAATTTGTAAAAATCTCTAGGAGAGTTACAGGAGCCAGACCTGCTGAACATGGTACCACAGCAGTGCCAAGCCAGACTTGTGAGGAACACTGTATTGCCAAGAACTCACTGAAGGAGCAAGGACCACTTAACTTACATCTACTTCACATACTATGTTTAAACTTACCTTTTTCATATATTCAGTAACTGGGTTCTGCTGCAAGAATTCAGTACTTTCTCTGGTATAAAATCTCTCTGTGTCAGCCAAAAATTGAGATTCAAAGGATTCTTTATACACTGTTAACGTAGGGCCCTTTGCAAATGCATCATCTTCATTCAGCCCCAATTCCACTAGAAATAAATATGAGCTATATTTCAATTACCCTATTTTTGTTATATTTCACAGATAATACTTCGGTGTAGCATTCAGTTTAAGTTACTCTTGAAAGATCAATGTGAAATGGAGGGTTGCAAAGTAATTGCTATTTATTAGTACTGAAATATGCTTGTTTCAATAAAAGGAAAACAAAACAAAACAATAAACCCTAAGATGTATAGGAGCAAATCACCCCTGCTTGGGAATTAGCACAAGTTCATTAGAGAAAGTTTAGAGTTCCAAAAGTGATCTAAATGTTGCATTTGTAAACTTTCACAGAAATGTAAACCTATCTGAGCTTGAACACGTCACTTAATCAGTGTCTCAATCTCAATTTTTCAAGCTGATAGACTTATCATTTAGCTCAAAAACAATCATATTATATGAGTATTTCCTCATAAAAGCATCAAAGAAAATAATTCAATTTTTTCAATCAAAATTTCCTTAAAACACAATTCAATAACTTATGATTTATAAAATTACTAATTAAAAGTATCTTTATAATGGAGTAATATTCTTGATAATATTTAAATGTTTTTAAATGAGTGTTGCAGAACAGTCGTAATTGTCATGTGATATAAAAACTGAATAAAGATAAATATTTACCATAAGACTGTACAACTCCACTAATCAGTCTTGTATTGATGGTTTCGCCATTTCTTTCCTTTTCAATCAGTTTTAAAACAGCATTTGTTACCTTTAATTATACAGAAAAAAAAATAAGGTAAATATGTGCAGGTCACACTGTATTATACATATCCTTTACACATTTAAAGCCATTAAATAACACAATGTAACAAATATTTTAGGGGATGGGTATGTACATGTGTGCATGTACATATGGACACCAGAAGGCAATGTCAAGTATTGCTCCCAAGAATAATAATCCTCCTGGGTTTTTGGAACAGGGTCTTTCATGGCCACTGAGCTCATTCAGGAGGCTCAAGTGGCACTGGCAGGGAGCCCCAGGGATCTGCTCACCCTACTCTCCCAGGCTAGGCCCATTAGTGGGCATCACCATACCTGTTTTCTTCCATGGTGCTGTGGATCTACCCCAGTCCCTCATGCTCACATGCCAAGCCCTGTATTGACTGACCCGAGTCCCCAGCCCAACAAATACTCTTGAGATAGTCCAAAGGCTCAGGAAGATAAAAGTTAGATTTTTTTTTTTTTTTAAAGAAAAAAATACACATTCCACAGTAGATACCTGTTTATTCAATGGCCTGAACAAACAATCTCTCCATGTCACCAACGCAAGCTGGATGAAAAACAGGAAAAGATGAATTAAATAACTGTATTTGTAGTTATTTGTTTTTATAGTTTCCCAAAACTGGTCAGACAATACTTTGAATTCTTAATTTTACCAAAATTCCTAGATTACAATTTAGGAACATAATCTACTATCACAACAAAATCAGAGCCACCCTCTCAAGTTAATCACACATTTTACCAGCTCACACTTTAGCAGTGAAGTTCAAAAGGAATTGATTTAAGGTAGACACTTGTATCAGCTTAAAAACCAGTAGTAGATTCAATCTATTAATGAATTTCCTGAATTCAACAATTTTCAACCAGATACACCTCATAAAAGCAATTCCAGTCACTATCACAGTGTCCTAACACATCAAAATAAGTTATAGAGAATACAAAATTTCCCAACTTTTATTATCTTCAGACAGGAGTATGGCAGTAATGAAAATACAAGGCTATAGATATCAGCTTCTAAGAGAATCCCCACACTTTAAAAAAATTATTTCGTTCCAGCTATTTTATAAATTATCAACCACATCCCTAGACAGACCTAACAAACTCTGGATCATTTGTCACTTCAAAGGAATACAGTCGGAGAGCAAAAGACGGCAAAGAGGCAAACCAAAGAAATTTCATTCAGGACAGGCTGCAATAAACAAGTCTTGGTGTCACAACTTCAGCATATTAACAATGAAATCAACTGAGATTCTCTGAGGGACTTGAAAAAAAAAAAAAAAACAACCTTCTCTAATTAAAAAGAATAAAAACCTTGTAATTTGTCATGAAGTCACTGCATGACAAAGAAGTTACATGTGCTAGAGACTTTAGGCCTATGACAAACCACAGGCTGTCACTGTCCCACTGAGCTTTGACACAAACTAGCAAATGACCTGAGCAGGCTCTTGAAGCAGTGCCCTTGGGACACACATGAGAGATCTGCTTCTAGGTAGGGGCAGTGACTGTCCTCTGCTACAATTTGTGATGGTATTCCACATTTCCAAACAGTAGCTATAGTATTTGATGACACAGAAGTGTGAGGTTTGAAAGCAGATTTTAAAAGTAATGAAGGTAGCTGATTCTTATCTAACAGGGTGTTTTTATGTAGAGCTGGCTGACCTGCAACTCAAAGAGATCTCGTCATAAACCTCTGCCTCCCTAGTACTGGGATTAAAAGCATGTGCTACCATGTTTGGTAGAATCTTGAGAAATATTTTGTATCTTGGTACTTTTTATTTAAACTTGTTTTAAGTGTTTGAACACAGTACATGAGAAGAGGAAAGCAGGCACGACCTTCAGTGGTCTGTGAGGATGCTCTACAGCATACATGTAGAACTTTATTTAGGTCAAGTGTTTCCAAAAGGAAATCAACCAGAACCATATCGTCGAGTCCCACTGTGCAATTCTAAGACAAGGGAAGCACACCAGCCATTCCTTGATATCAGGGTTCAAAACATGTTCAATGGGATAAACTAATTTTTGAAATATATTAAAGAAAACACAAAATCCCAATTCAAAAAACTGAATCTAGAAAATGTGATTCAGTTTAGAAAGGGGACTGAGAATCTGTACCTCTATCATGTTTCTAGGTGACACTAATGATACACACTGAGAAACCAGAAGCCTAAAACAAAAACACTGAAGACTAACCAAACCAAACTAAACAAAAACAAACATAAAATTAATTCCTGGTCTTCTCTCAAATCTACAACTCTCAGACCAAGAAAATGTATGAGGGTCCAGTTATGTATTAACGCCCAGATAAGATACCTAGTTGCCAGCATCTAGAATTCTAGTGCTAAAACTCCAGCAGTCCCAGGTAAAGTATGATAACTGGCCAATTAACTGAAAACACGTTAAAAGTAAACACAGAACTATTTAACTGTGTTAATTTTACAACTCTACTTTCCCACCTATTTTTCTTGACACAGCATATTTAAATGTTATTTACTATATTTTAAAAAAATCTTACTGAATAGATTTCATATATCCCTTTTCGTCCTTCATCGCACTCACGGCGAACCCAATGTCTATTGAGGTAGGCACAGATTCCATTCAGCACTTTGCTGGAGAATCGGTAATCTTCCCACTGCTGAGTGTAGAACTTCAGTACACTCTCATCCATTAAATCTTCTCCATCCTGAAGACAAGTACACTAATATAACTTTCTTTGTCACATAATTAAAACAAAACTTATTAAAGCAACATTCAAGTGACCCAATCATCTATATAAATACCCGGCCACACCCAAAGATTTGTTTATTCAAATGAAGTGAATTTTAAAATGCAAAGCTGACCTAGTCTAGATATAAAATGCAAATATGTTGCTGATGAAATAGGTACTAAAAACAGAACATACTTTGCTTACAAGGCTTTATTTGCAAAGCGCTATGAATACAAAGGACAGGGTCTGTAGCAAGACACTTCATGTCTAAGAACATGAAAGTAGAACATTAGTTAGAACTTGTCAGTCAACTACAGTCTGTTAGAATGTTTCCACTTAGCTTGTAAATTAAGAAAAAAAAATTTGTAGCATGCAATAAGATGATGTACATCATCTACATATACTTAAAAAAAAATAAACTGTACACACAGAAGAGACTCAGAACCTTCTCTGGTAGAGAACAGAAATACCTTCATTGATTGAAGAACAACATCAGATAATGTATAACACCAGATGAGAGAGCTACCTGCCCACCCAATGGCTGAGTGTAAGGCAACTCACTTCTGTTACAGAACAGAGTACTAAAGACCAAAGGCTTCAAGGCCAAGGGAAAAGATTCATCACTATCCAAGCAATGGTTGAAACTAATGAGCTTTCAAATCACAGGGTGTGAGTAGTTGTATCAATAGCCAACCCAATATAGGCATAGCGTCAATCTAAAGCAGTGAGACAGAGAAGACAGCCATGGTGTCATTGCACTCTAAGGAAAGAGAAAGTATTTTTATAGGCTTAGTATATAGCAGGGAGACATCTTACCTTGAGAAGATTTGTCAAGTAATTCTTCAAAAACTCCTTCAGTCGCTTGTATAACTCCAAGCCAACAAACTGAGCCCCCCCAGGAGTCTGCCCCTTTTTTGACTTGGAAGGAGGAACTCCGGCTCCCCGGGCTTGGTTGGACTGATGCACACTGGTACAGTAGTTATAAACATGACTTGGAAAAAGTTAAGAAGATTAACACATACCATAGATGCTAACAGTGATTAATGTTAACATATTTCTTTCTGTTTACATATAATCCCAATATATTGATCAAAACCTGCTAAAAGAGTAGTAGTAAGAGATGCCATTCACATTACTGATAAAGTTAAAAACCAGCAAGCCCATTCACAAGTATGTCCACAGGCCTGGAAAGCATATGGAACATTCTTGAAATACTGCCAAGAAAAATCTCAGACCTCTAAAATTGTTTATCATAATTATTTTGTGGAAACTGTCCTAAAAACTCCCAATAGGTTGAAAAGGTAGCAAATGAAGAGGAAAAATAATAGTTGTATTATTCACTTGATGTAGGATGTCTTTCTGTACACTGTGAACATGCTTTATTACCACTGGTTAATAAAATTTAAAAAAAAAAAAAAAAAACTGTTCTGGCCTATGGCAAGGCAGCTTAGAGGCAGGTGGAAAATCCAAGCAGAGATAAGACAAAGGAAGGCGTAGTCAGAAAAATGCTACAGGCTGCCCCCAGAAAGCAAGATGTAAAGGGACACAGGTAAAACTAGGGAGCCATGGGTGATACATAGATTAATACAATGGGTTGAATTAAGTTGTAAGAGCTAGTCGGTAATGAACCTGAGCTATACGTCAAACAATTTGTAATTAATATTAGCCTCTGAGTAATTATTACACAAGCAGCTGCAGGACTGTGGGTGGGAGAGCTTTATCTGGACTAAGAGGATCAGATAGGACAAAAAACTTGAAGTTTACTTTTAAAAAGAAAAAAACCAAAGCCAATATTAAAGACAATGATGCTTGCTATGAATACCATGTAGAAGTATTTACAATATATGTAAATAATGAAAACGTTAAGATCGCTCAGAAATGGGCTAACCCAGGATAAAAGTCAAAGGGCATGCAATCATACAATGGATGTCTAAACTGGACAGCAGCCCCAGGTCCACATACCACTGTGAAACAGAGGCATGAAAATACACAAACAAAAGAGAAGGGCCGAACTAGCTGCCTCGAGATATAAGCATGCCAGGACTTGGGGATATGGTGACCTTTGTGATAACTAGCACTGTCAGGTAGGAAGAGCACTAAACAAGATAAGCAGTCACAAAACAGACTACTGGCTGGATTTAAAAATTTACTATATAAAGACACTTTAAAAATCAGTGGGCAAAAGATTATTTAATAAATGGCATTAAGTTTCATGCCAGACTGGACTGCACAGTAGGACACATACAGGAAACAATATAAGGGGCTAGAGAGATAGCTCAGCTGAAGGGTCTGCCATGCAAACCTGAGTCCCATCTCAGCACCCACAAAAAAATGCCAGGCACGGTGGTACTGTGCTGGGGTAGACAGCACAGCTCTGGGGCTTGCTATGCAGTCACTTCAGCCAAATAATGGAGTTTGACACAGGTTTCATCTCAAAAACTAAGGTGAACAGTGACTGAGGGGAGACAAATTGTTACCTTTGGCCTCCAAACACGAGTATGCACACCTATAAGCGCACAGGTATCATATGCATGTACACACACAGATACCATATATATATAGATATAGGGATATATAGATAGATAGATACATAGATAGATAGATATGATAAATAGATATCCCGAGGAACTGGAAATATAGCTCAATGGTTAAGAGTACTTGTTGCTCTTCTAGAGGATCCAAGTTCAATTCCCAGAACCTAGTCAAGAGCTTCACAACTGCCTCTGATTCTAATTCCAGAGAATTTTGAACTCCATAGGCACCTGAAATATGTCATATTTAAAATATTAAAACTCCACAACCATAAATAATTACAGTAATAATAACATATGGGGTGAAGAGATGGCTCAGCCATTACTTGATTAAGAGCACTGGCAGATTCCAAAAGACAGGTTTGATTCCTAGCACCCATATGTCAGATCATAGCCACTCATTAAGTCCGGTTCCAGAGTGTTGGACACGCTCTTCTGGTCTGTATGGGCTCCTGCATGCACATAAAGTCCCTCAGGCTCATGTATATACATATAATAAAATAGTATCTTTATAAAAGAATAAAGACAACCTACAAAGCCTTGTAAGCCATAATTTGAGAAAGAACCATACATAAAGATCTACATAAAGAACTCTTAAAACACAGTAAACAAGAGGACAAATGATTCAACTGGACAAAAGCAAAAAAGGATCTATAAGATAATATAATGGCCAATAACCACCTTAACAACATTAACCTCCAAGGGAATGCAGGTCAAGCTACAAGGAGCTACTACTTTATGTTCACTAAGACGGTGGAAATAAAAAACAAAGTAAGGATTGCCCAGACTGGGAAGGAACGAACAGGAGCCTCATATATTGCTAGTAGGTAAGTAATGATGAAGCAACCTTATAAGTCAGTTTTGTCACTGTATCACAAAGACAACACATGCAGAGCTGCATTAGCCATAATAGCCAAAACCCCAAACCAAACCAAATGCCCACCAACCCATGTGAAGACAAATGTGACAGTCACATATACTGGAATAATTCTACTATAAAAACAAATGGAATACTGATTCATGGTATAAAATGGAAGGAATCTAAAAATACACCAAGTAAAAGTTAGTCATAAGTTATTTTTAAATCAAAAATAAAGTACATACAAAAAATGAAATACAAGAATAAAGAGGAAGCATAATATTTAGCAGTAGAAATTCTAAAAATCTAAACAGCAATAGAAGATTTATGTTGCAGACAATGGGTTGATTTCACAATACCAAGTCAGTCACAGACCATAACAAATCTACACACTGACTTTTTAAACACTGTGTTCTTTTCCAAGGACCTCCACCACAAAGTTTCTTTGGCAAGGAAGCTGACAGGAACCTAAGCAGTGATCTAGGATTTATTTTCTCTCAGGTCTGTTGGGGTTTCCTACTAGCAGCAGGTGGGAAATGCTGTGAGACAGTGTGTTTATGTTACAGAGTCAAGTTGGGTTCAGGCTCTAAAAATGACCCTTCAACTCTCCCAACACAGAAATGACTCATTTTCTATGGGTTCTTCAGACTTAACAGGAATGGAAGTCTGTAACAGGATCCTTTTGGTGGCTTCTTGCAGCAGGTACTCCCTGAGGCACCTGCCTTATGCCAGGCTTAGTGAAGAAACAGGAGAAACTGCCTCTTCAAAGTTCATCCACCCACACTTTACCATTACCTGGAGGGCTGCATTCACCAGTGCTGAAGGGCCTGGGCTGCCTCAAATGGCTGCTACCTCAGCATGGCATATTACCCCTCATATGTATACAAGGGGCAATCGGCTCTTCACTTCTAATTATTATAAAACTCAAAATCATTTCTATTTTCTAAGGGAAAATCCAAATAAAGCAACAAAACTAAACAGAACCACTTTCCATCCACTCCTTCCCCAACTGTAACTTCACAGTGAACCCCAACTACTTCTACTGACACTCACTTAAAACTAGAGGCTCTGTTGAACACACTACCTGGGTTCAATTCTTAGCACTACAAACCAAATCAGACCAGCTTCCTGCCTTCATCAGTGAGCAGAATATCAGTGGTACAATCAGTCTGATAAGTCATAAAACAGCTCTCTCTAGTTTCTAAAAAGAAATATCCATGGGGCTAGAGAGATGGCTCAGAGGTTAAGAGCACTGACTGTTCTTCCAGAGGACCTGAGTTCAGTTCCCAGCAACCACATGGTGGCTCACAACCATCTATGTATGATGACATTTGTATACATAAAAAAATAGATCTTAAAAAAAAAAAGAAATATCCACAAAGCAAGTAATACGCACATTTCAAAAGCAAAGTTTACTTGCAATTGAGTATGGAAGTACAGAATCTTTCTTAGAACTTTTAAGGATTCATTTATTTTTATTTTATGTGTGCGTGTCAAGTCTATGCTTGGTGCTTACAGAAGACAGAAGAAAGTACTGGGTTGCTAGAACTAGAGTTCCAAGTGGTTAGGAGCCACCATGTAATGCTGGGAACCAGACAGATTCTTGGAAGAGGTGCTCTAACGACTGAGTCATCATTCCAGAAAATCATCACATAATGTTTAATCTGAATATATACACTATGCATCAAGTTTAGAAGGAAAGTAGTAGATATACCATATCTACACTAATAAAAACCAAAATAATAAAATAACCACACATTGACTACTTATCTGGCAGTAATTTCTGTAGAGTTTATCTAGAGTTATATAAGATAAAAAACCTGTTTTTAAATGCATATTTACACTAAAAACATGCAAAGAACTGTTTAAAAACTACCTCCAACCCAACACAAGCAGAACCACTTTCCACACAATACAAAATGTGTATCACCTGTTTCAAAAGTCCATAGAAGGTATCCTATGAGCATTAGTCTATGTCAATTAACAATCTTCAGGGCATCTTTTCAAAGGTGCCGGGAACTGAAACCAGCACCTTGGGTAACTGGGTACAGGCTCTACTACAGAGGTGTATATCTTTACCCATTTATTACACATCTAATGACTAAATATAACAGCTAAGACAGGCTATTTTTCTGTTGTTTCTTATTATCACACTGTAAAGGGCCTTGAGCACATAATTTAAATACAACTATTTCTATAAAGTAGAGCTAAAAGTTAAAAAGTAAATAAATTGATGAGTTATCATTTATCCCGAGATGTATGTTTCTAAATTTCTCTCCAGGAAGAGAGATCACAGCAATACTCCCGTCCGCACTATGGGAGCCTAGTCCACCTCTCTCTGATATCCTTAATATTGGCTATCAACCGTTCTCTACAACTATTTTCCACCTGACTAGATTTTCTAAACATCTTACTTACTTGAATCCCTTGTTTTTTAAGAAGTCATGAGGTTGAATATTTTCCCATCTGTTTACTAGCTACACTTCTTTATCCCTTTAAACCTCTCTCTGTAGTCTACGCAGGACTTAAACCTAGGAGGACCCTTGCTCAGCTTCCTGAGCAACTAGAATCAGACATCTATATGTAGACTTGGCGGAGTCATATTCTAAAACTTTGGACAAATACAGAGCAAACAAACAGTAAATAAACTTGATAAAGTTCTAAAAACGGTTTTGTGCTTAGGTCCATCTGATGTAAGCCGTGCTAGCAGGGAAGCAAAGGAAGACTCCTAGAGAGGACACGAAACATCCAAATATATCTGTTGGTTTAGATAGTTATACCAGAAAAAGAATGCAGATCATCAACAATCCGTTTTGAACAATCTGCTATTTATTCTGTTTGATCTGCTTTTCTATAATTATTTTCTACAAAGAAAAACAAAAATCTGCACTAGGCAGGCAGAAATAGAAAGCTGTCACCTGCAATATCCCTTTCCACGCCAAGTGCCTACAAAAGAGAATGCAGGGAAAACTGCAGATTTGAGTAGTGAGGCAACAAGTCCCAGGTGCTGCAGCATTAGGGACAAGCATGGGGGCAAGTGCAGGCACACTTACTGCAGCACATGCCATCACAAAACAGGTACATGTGCTTAGGATGTTAGGAGATTTGATAGAGTAAACAATCAAAGTTGGGTATGGATGAGCTCCTTACTACAGGCTTGCTGAGAAAAGGAAAACTTCAGGAAACCGCTGAGAAACACCACAACACTGCACAGAGAACTCATTCACCAAGAAAAGAAAGGACATCAGTACAGAGCTGCCTCAAGCAATGGAGCTCAGGAAGCCCATCTGACCTAAGAATTGCACTAGTAGAAACGCTGGGTAATTAAGATGCTCTTTTGTTTCACTTACTTTAATTACCTTTTGTAATGAGCAGACAATGAAGTGTTGCTGAGGGTCTCATGAAGAAAGGCCCACTTTATGAGTGGGAAACTTTCTCCTCTGTGCCAAAACTTTTCTTGAAAAGTGGACTTGCTACTCAAGTTTTGTTTCTTGGTTGTCCCATTTGACTCTAGCACTCAAAAGAATTTTCCCTGAGCTCAGCTCTTCCTTCTGGGCTGGAAAAGTGGAGAGAGCAGTAGCTGCTCCCACTGAAACAGCCAAGCCCAGAGCAGTGGCTTCTTCTCTGGATGTGTTCTCTAATACTTCCACTGCTGGCCCAAGTTCTTGTTGGAAAAAAACAATTTTAAATGCTTTTTAATCTTTTTATGTTAGAATTTTTTAAAAAACTAATTATATCCTGAGGCCAGCAGCTAGCATAGGGCATGACATGTAGTAACCGTAAGAAATACAAAATCTCACTTAACTAAAGTTCAAAAGGAAAGCAATCTTTTCTCATATTTCTTTAAGCATAGAACACTTCTACTTTCTCACAGCCCTACAAAAGCAAAAATAATCTACCTGAAAAAGAAACAATTTAATTTAGTGAAAAATTATATACTAAGAAATTTGGAGGCTGGAGAGATGGCTCAGTGGTTAAGAGCCCAGACTGCTCTCCTGGAGGACAGGGGTTCAATTTCCAGTGCCCACATGGCAGCTCACAGCTGTCTGGAGTTCCAGTTCCAGGGGATCCATCACCCTTCACAGATATACATGTAGGCAAAACACCAAGGCAAATAAATAAATAAATAATTTTTAAAAAAATTTGGAGCTGCTGAAATTTACACAAAAGTGTGTCAACCTGAATTTGACCTTAGAACCCACATAAAAGTAGACAGAGAGAAGAACCTCCAATAAGTTTTCTTCAAACCTCCACATGCACACCATGAAAAATACCCCTTCCCCATATCATGTATACACACTCACATAAATTAAACAATCAATTAAAACAATTCTGGAGGCTGGGACTGGAGAGGTTGTTCAGCAATTGAGAGCACCGAGTGCTCTTGTAGACAACCCAAGTTAGGTTCCGAGGATCCACAATGTTCCCAGTATCCAGTTCATAACTACTCGTAACTCTAGCTCCAAGAGTGTATGTATACAAGTAATTCAAAAATTTTTCCCCCAGGGCCAAGCATCTATAATCCTAGCATTTGGTAGACTGAGGCGGGAGGATCAAGTTTAAGGCTAGTATGGGTTGTAATAATGAATCCATCTGAAAAAGAAAAATATTTAAAATATATATCTGCAAATGGATCAGCAAAGAAGTTTCCTTGGTCTTCAAAGTAATGCTGGTTAGTTTTTGTTGGTAGTAGAAACCCAACCATGTATCCTGACTTACCACTAAAATCAGCCTTTTAGTCTATTACCAGCAAGTCAGCCACAAGTGTCAGAACTAGCAAGTCAAATCCTGTGAGACATGCTATCCACTCAGAGGGCAAAGACTCCATTTTCTGTCATACTCAACATACATATGACTCAGCAATTTCTCTCACAGGCATCTATACCCAAGAGAATGAGGGAACATATGGCCACTCAACAACTGGTGCACGATGTTCCTAACGGTGCGCCTAACAGCAGACACATGAAAATAACAGAAGGTATTACTAATGAATGGATGCACAATGTAAATGTTCATACAGTCAAGTAGAAAATGAAGCTCTGATTAATGCTAAGTGAAAGATATTAGAAACAAAAGCCATACAGTGTATAACCATTTACAGGAAATATGTAGAACAAACAAATTCATACAAATGAGAAATGGCTGCCAGAGATATGGTATGTGTGTATGTGTGTGTGTGTGGGGGGGGGGGGGTTCAACTGCTAATGAGAACAAGGAGTCTTTCTGGGGTGATGAAACAAACCATCCTAAGAGAGCTGGAGTTAGCCCAGTGGTTAAGCATACCAGATGTTCTTCCAACGGCCTGGGTTCAATTTCTAGCACCCATATGGCAGCTCACAACTGTCTATAAGTCCAGTTCTAGGGGATCTGAAACATATACATGCAGATAAAACACTCATAAAAATTATATATAATATAATATGCTTCCTAAAATTAGACACTGATGATTACAAAATTAAATATACTGAACACTGCATGCATACTTATAAAATAAGTTTAAGTGTATGAATACTTCGATCAAGCCGTTACTACCTTAAAGATTGCATTATTTGCATGTGTATCAGAGGAAGGCATTGGCGGCCTGTGAAACTGGAGGTCCAGGCTGCTGTGAGCTGCCCAATATAGGTGCTGGGAACTCAACTCAGGTTCTTTACAAGAACAGAAAGTACTCGTCACCACTAAGCCATCCCTCTAGCTCTAAGTTTTTATTTTAGTATTTGAAATAGGGTTTCACTGTGCAGGCCTGGCTGGCTTGGAACTTGCTAGGTAGACCAAGCTGGCCTCAAATTCAGAGAAGTAAGCCTGCCTCTGCCTACTGAATGCTGGAATTAAAGGTATACATACCACCACACCTAGCAGCCACATACTTTAACCAATTATTTTATACATATTTTAGTGGGGGCAGGGTGGCACACATGACCAGTGTGCCTGTAGAGGTCAGAGGGCAACTTGCAGAAGTTGGTCCTGAACTTCTACATGTAGGATCCGGGACTAAAATCAAGTTGTAGGGTTTGGCAGCAAGGGTCTTTAGTCTTTATTAAATGAACCATGTTGCTAGCCCCCATTTTTTTCTTTTTAAATTTGTTTTATTTTTAATTATGTACAAATCTCTCTCTCTCTCTCTCTCTCTCTGTGTGTGTGTGTGTGTGTGTGTGTGTGTGTGTGTGTGTGTGATTGCTTGAGAAGGCCAGAGAAGTCTAATTCTCTGAAGCTGGTCACAGGCAGTTGAGACCCACCCACATGAGTGCTGGGAACTGAACTCAGCTTCTCTACAAGAAGAGTGTGTACTCTTAACTTTAAGGCAGCTCTCTAGCCCCTCAAAGCTGGTATTTTTAAAGAAATCCTACAATAAAAATACATTTAAATATAAAAGCATATATATATAATATGCACGTATGTACAATTTAATTTAGATAGCTTCATTTACCTATGTTAAATTTTTTAGTATTCTAAAATTAAAATATTTGAAATGTTACATAACCTTTTTTGGTAAGTACTGATGTTACTAAAGTTTTAAACTTACATTTCCATTAAATAAGCAACTGTAAAGTTCTGGAATCAATCTCAGTCTCAATCAATCAATCCCCCCCTTTCTCGGCTCATGTAGTTTAAGCTGGCCTTGAACTTGCTATGTAAAGAATGGCCCTAACTCCTGACCATCCTGATTCTTCCATGTTGATGGGATTACAGACCTGAACCACCAAGCCTGGTTGATAAATTCTAATTTTAATTTTATATTTGTATAAAATCAAGAAACTATAAATTAAGAGCTGGTCAGATGGCTTAGTTGTAAAGAACACTTATGGCTCTTGCAGAGGATCAAGGTTCAGTTCCCAGCACTCACTGTAGTTAGTTCATGATTATCCATAACTCCAGGAGATATGGTCTTCTTTGGGTCTCCCCAGGCACCATGGATGTGATGCACATTACATACATACAGGCAAGACTCATATGCAGTAAATAAAAAGAAATATTTTTTAAAAATACAAATTTAACTGAGTCTGAGTGTTGTATAACCTCATAACCTTTGCAAGAGACAGCATAGTCCTTCATATACATTATGGACCAAAACCCAAAGAAATGCTTTTTGTGATGGTTTCTCTCAACTGTGGAGTTGCCAGGGACTCAGGATCACCCATGAGGAGCACCTCTGGGTATGTGTGGGAATCTGGAAGGAGGGAGGATTAACTGAGGATGTGAGCAGCACCAACTCATGGCAGTGCACTATCTCTGGACTGAAGGAAGAGAGGAGCAAGCAGAACATGAGCACTCACTGCCTGCTTGTTGTGGACACGACTGCCAGCAGCTGCACATCCCTGTCCCATGTCTCTACTGTTGTGATGAACTGTGTCTGTGAACTAGAAACATATGTATAAAACCTTCTTCCCTTAAGTCAGAGCAGCCAGAAAAGTAACTACTGTATACTTAGTATCACATTTGTAAAAAGAGAACCATAACAGTCAAGTTTTTGTTCTAGCTTCAGAGCAGGTAAATAGTCTTTACCTGGTAAAGGACAAATAGAAAATATTTTAGGACTTTGTGAACCAGACTGTTTCTGATACAACTACCCTATTCTCCTGTAACATAAAGGCAGCCCCAATGAGCATCTAAACTGCTTAGGTCAATACCGCCCATAGAACTTCCTACAATAATCTATTGAGCATCTAGAAATACGGCTATTACTGCTGAGGACCTATATTTTAAAATTATAATTATTTCCTAGTATATACAAGTATGGCTCTAGCAGGCTCATATATTATTTCAATCTTTGTGCCACAGCTGATGAAACTGTTTCTGAAGGATTAGGAAGTGTTGCCTTCTTGGAGGGGAGTCACTGGGAATGGATTTGAAATTTTAAAAGTTCTTATCTGTAAGGATTTCTGGCCCATAACAGCTACCTGGCAAATGTGCTGCTACAACATGGCCACCAGAGCATACCCCGTATGGAGGGCACACCCCTTTTTTATCCATATGCATGATTAGGCATAGCTATGTAAACCTGCACACACCCACACCTTTATAATGCAAAGACCCAAGTGGCCTGCCCTCTTTTTTTCTTCTTCTGCATCTTCTCTTCCCATAAGCTTCTTAAATAAACTCTAGTGTGGGCTACTGGTAGTGTGGTTTGTTTCCTGAGCATGTTAACAATACCCTGTTCCCCCACCTCACCCCCTCTGCCTCTAACTTGTGGATGTCACAGGTCCTCAGCAGTAATAGCTACATTTTTAGATGCTCAATAAATTACACTGTAGATCTCATCATGTCTACCTGCCTGCCTGCCGCCATGCTCCCTAACATGATGGTCATGAACTCACCCTCTGAAACTCTAAGAAAGTCCTCATTAGATGTTTTCTTTATAAGTTGCTTTGGTCATGACATCTTGTCATGCAATAGAAAAGTAAAAAGTAACTAATACAAGAGGGTACCTGTTATAGGACCTCACCAATGGGACAATCTGAATTATTAAATTACAAATTATGACAATGTATTTACATATAATTTACCTAAATCCTCACATTATACTTTAAATCATCTCTGGATTATTTACAATGCTTAATATGACATAAATGTTACACAATATTTGTTATACTGCTTAGAGAATAACAAAAAGTCTACATGTTTAATAAAGAGCCTTTTTTTGGGCAAATATTTTCAATCAGTAGTTGGCTGAATCTATGATGTAGAACCTACTGATATAAAGGGAGACTGGCAAGAGGTTCAACAGGTAGAGTGTTTGCTGCCAAGCCTAAACATTGAGTTCAATCGCAGACCCAGACTTGGCTGGCAGAGACCTCCACATGACACTGTGCACACTTGAGTCACACACATGCACGAAATGTGCACAGCAT
Source organism: Sigmodon hispidus (assembly GCA_004025045.1). Lineage (NCBI taxonomy): Eukaryota > Metazoa > Chordata > Mammalia > Rodentia > Cricetidae > Sigmodon > Sigmodon hispidus. Next base: position 64,153 of record PVIH01005595.1, read on the forward strand.
CTACTAAGAGAGGGGACTGGGGAGGCAGGTATGTTTTAAATGTAAATATCAGCATGCACTAGCCAGCACTACCTTAAATAACCAACCAAATCACCTCTGCTGCAAACAGAAAGGTAAAAGTGAACTTACAATTTTTATTACAGATAAACAAGAAAGAAAATATAACACTTCTAATAATTTAAAGACATACCACTACATAATCACAACTCTAGACACACAAACCACAGATCAAGCAAGAGGATACGTGTAGAGCTCCATGTATCTGGACTTTGCCATGCTTTGTCTAGTATACACTTGCTGAATCCCAGCTCTGAGGTCATCCCAGATCTGGTCAAGACCAATCTGCTTCAGTCCATGGGGATTCTGACTCCTGTTTGATGACATTATGAGGGATGTTCTGAAGTTGTCCAGTACAGCAACCCTTGTAAAGACACAGCTAATTCTCCATTAGTTGAAAATAGACAGTATCATTCCAAATTTTCACAGCAGCTCAGAAAGAATGTTCTTTAAGTGTAGAGAGTAAAATCTCATTGCAGGCAAACCTGAAAAGACAAAAAGAACTGGTCAACTCTAACTTTCTGGGGTAGATAACAATCCGACACCATATGGGATGTCTGCAAGTACTTCAGACATTCCCACTTTCTACATGAAAATAAATCCACTATGGTCTGTGTATAAAATGTACTTAGACACTTCATCCAAAATCATTTAACTATTAGTGTTCTTGAAAAAAAGTTGAGAAAAACAAGCAAAAGAGACTGCTGTCATTCTTTACCTTCTAAAGTCATAAAGATTCAAACATAGCTCTGGACCTTTATAACAGTTAACTCTAAAGAAGACATAGCAGAGAACATGCTTAGGAAATTCTCAGAAAAATAGCAAGAGCTAGCTAACAGAGTGCAATCTCACTGTGAGCATTAGGAATTCTTCACTTAGCACTTGGTAGGAAAGCTAACATTGATAAGAGTAAAGATCAAAGGATACAGAGCTTTATTTTAACAAAAAAACTGGGGAAGAATCATCAAAATGTACAATGTACCTTGGTCTCATGAGTCCTGGCTTTGAGACTCAGATCAGACCTTACTAAACTTGAAATTCCTGACCTGCAAAATAGGTGTCAATTACTTGTCTCACATGGCTATTGTAAAATGTAAGGATAATATGTATAGACTATTTGATAGTAAATGCTTACCAAATAATTATGGTATTATTAATAATATGGTAATATTGCAATATGGTTATTATTTCTAAGTATATGGTACTACTTCAAAACAGTCTATATAATGTTTCTGATGTATTTAGTTGGTACTTCGCAATATGAGCATATTTTAAAACTGTTTATGCACAGCATACTAAAATGTAGAAGTGTTAAATAAGTATTTCTAAGTGGAAGAAAACCTGAGTTCTTTTAATAGCTTCCCAAAATAAATGCCAATGAGGTAAACGGGATGAGACAGGCTGTTAGTGTACAAACTGAAGCCTGAATGCCTCACGCCATTCAGCACACCATATCTCCTGACCAACAACATCACAAAGCTCCACACAATGACAGCCCATTTAAGGCCCTTGTAGGTCGTGTGTACAGATTTAGTTTTGACTACTAAAACTTAGATTATCTCTAACATTTATAATGTGAGCTGCTGGACTAAATATTTTATGAAACAAAACCATCATTCCTATCCTAGAACTATTTTATTTCAAACATTCAAATGTGAAATATAAGCAATGTGATGCAAGATTCCTTTAAATATGAAGAAAGCAACAATTCAGCAAATATTCCCTACACAATTTCAATCTTCCTCTTAGTTACATTGGGGGAAATCACAGTAACACCTCCACTTGATTTCTGTCACTGCTTCCCTGGGCCTGCAAACTTGCAGGAGCTAGGAGGGCAGGCAGGCAGCTTGTAACTAAAGCCAACCTCCTATTTACTTACTTCTGAGCAGTCTCTCCACATAGGACACCTCAGCAAGTTAGGTTGTCCACCAGACTAGACTGCTCCAACAGCCAGTAGAGGCTGAGGCTTTAGTTTGCCAGCCTAGAACATGATGTGTGTGTACAAATATAAGTGTGTGTGTTCAATCTGCCTTTACAGCACCCAATGCTGGTGAGATGAATTGACTGTAACTTAGAGCAGAAAAGCAGAATCCACAAATGACCGGCTTATTGTCACTGTTGATTTTTCAGAAATAAACTATTACCAAGTACACATCCTCTATCTTGTAACTAAGTTATCAAAAAAACCTGAAAATTGCAACAAATTTCTTAAGTCAGAACTCAGGTAGTTTTATCTAAGAAGTAAAAAAAAGTTTCTTATTGACACATTCAGAAGGCTTGGAAATGCTCCAAAACTCAGTTAATTTTAACAAGACACACTTAGGAAATCAGGCTGTTTTCAAACACTGTTGGTATTACAGGACTACCAACAACCTGGTGACAAAGTTCCCAAGTGGTAGAGAACCCATCACCTGCAGATCTCTACTTCACAATCTGGGAGTGTGGTTCAAACAGCCCAGAGTAGACTGCCAGTGAGGGAAGTGATAGCAGCTACAGTAGCCAAGGGTCCCCTTCCCACTTCATTGTTCTCTAGAACTCCAGCCACACAGGCTCCTTCCAGTTTCTGGAAGGTCACATAGGCAACCAGGGCACAAGAGATCACCAGCTAAGGACAGTCACAGATGGCAGAACCAGTTATACCTTCATACACTGGCCACTAGCACATGAAGCCTATGTGAATTACATCAGCTTCCAGCTTCACTTCTGTCTGAGAAACTAAGACAAGGGAATGGAACACAGCAGTAAAAGTAAACAGGTCTAAGAAGAGGCTGTATACTCAAGGAGCACGAAAGTCTCCACTATCTGGCTATCTCAGAGCCGTCAACTGCATTAACTGAAAGGTCAGAAAGCCATATGTGTTTCTTCAGGTATCACTCTCCTGAAAACAGACCACAAAGAGTATAAATTCTTAAGACTTTTTAGTACATTTCTACTCAAAGGCAGAATGAATCCCCTAAGCCTTAAGGTAATAACTGTGTCCTCATCTCAATTTTCCCTCAAGCACTCCAAAATATAACATTCCTGCCTTCATTTCTATAAACCAAGACTAAATACATTTAGCAGATGCTGTTGCTGAAGCCAAAGCTGAGAAGTGCTAAAGTGAGATGATTCAAATCAGAGTTGTAACAGGAACACAGAATTAGGGGTTTTCAAGAAAAGATTGTAATTGCTTTGATTTGATTTGATTGTTGCTAAAAAACAAAAAGAAAAAAAATTAACAAGACAAAAATGTTAAGGCATTTCCTAAAAATAAAGCCTAGAGTTAATGAAAAGTTCATCAAAATTTGCTTTTTAATTAAAATAAGACTAAATTTAGCTGTTCTACTTTGGTCACTTATTGGTCATTTGTGGGTGTGATGTGCACGTGTGTGAATGAAGGCCAGAGGTTTTTAGTGGGATGCCTTTCTTAAATGCTCTCCACTGTATACACTGATGCAGCACTTAAACCCAAAGTTTGCCTAATTTGTCTAGTCTAGCTAACAGCTTGCTCTGAGGGTCACAACTATCCTCTGAGTGCTGGGAATACAGGCAGACCGCCGTGTTTACTTGGGAGTAAGAATATAAATTCTGGTCCTTATGTCTGTGTGTTAAGTGATTTGCCCAGTGAATCGGCTCCACAACTTTAGTACAGTAACATTTTAATATGATAAAAATGTAAATGACCCTGGCCATTACTCAATAAAATTATTTCCTATCCTTTTGTCAAAACATATGCACTCTAGCTTTTACTTACAGTGTAGCATATATTTATGAAATGTACAGTAAAATTATTCAGACCTAGAGAAACTTCTGCATATGTACAACAGACTTTGGCACCACTGTTTATAAGAATGGGGAGGACAACCTACATGTCCACCAGCAGAATTCATGAATAAGCTACGTGGAAGCTAATGAATTGGTTACTTATTTCATTCATATGACAAAATACCTGACGTAATTTAAAAGAACAAGAATTCATGCTTGTCAGTTTCATGCTGGTAAGTGTGGCTGAGTGCTAATCACCTTCAGGAGTAATTGCCCCTTGGTTAATTCTTCCTGGAAAAGTCCTCACAGATACACTCAGGTGTGCTTCACTAATGTTTCAGGTACCGCAATCCAATTAAGCTGACAATCAAGATTAGCAATCACATGACTATTTCTTATCAACTGGACACTAAAGTTTTCTCTCCCTAAACTAGAACAGTCCATCTCTGGCATTCGAAAGGCACATACTCATCTCTTAAGGCAAAATGCATTCATTCCTTCTCCAAGATGCTCCAGAGTCTTCACAGTTCCAACACTGTACAAAGTCTAAGTTCAAAGATTCTTCTGACCCTGAAGGCAAACTCAACTGTGAGTCCCTAAAAATCAAAACCAAGCATACAATTCTAGAATATCATGGTACAGAACACTCCCATTCTAAAAGGTAGGAAATGGAGACAAAGAAAAGAAGGACCAAGAGGAAGCAAATCTGAGTCATGTGCAGTATCTAGAGGATGTCCTGTGTCAAAAGGGCTTCAGCAGCTGTGGCTGGATGATCTTCCTACTGCAGGCCACCTGACTGTAAATAAAAATGTAAATGACCCTGGCCTACATGGTTTCTTGGAAATGTTCCACGTTCCTGGTACCTTCAACAAGTTTAGATTTCACCTTCAAGCTTTATGCATTGCAGGAGCTAACTGAAGGGTCTTCTCATCCAGTCACTGGTTGCCTGGCCTTCCAAGCTTTCCTTTGAAGTCTAGGTGAATTTTCTATGATCTCATACTCCAGAGCTTTTTCCATGCCTGAAAAGTCTACACCACAGCTTTGCTTACGTTGCATTTGCTTAACTCTGTGAAGCTGTGCTGTTTTGCCTGTCTACAAACACCTGATGGTCTAAAAGAGCTGAACAGCCAATAGCAAGGCAGGAGAAAGGATACAGGGCTGGCAGGCAGGGAGAATAAATAGGAGAAATATGGGAGGAGAAGATCTAGGAGCCAGGAGGAGGATTCTGGGGGCCAGCTACCCAGCAAGCCACCAAGTAAGAAACAACAACAAAAGGTATACAGCAATTGAAAAGGACAAGCCCAGAGACTAAAGGTAGAAGGGATAAACTAAAGTTAAGAAAAGCTAGCAAGAAATAAGCCAAGCTAAGGCCAGGCATTTATAGGTAGTATTAATAGGCTTCCATGTGTGAGAAGGTGGGCCCCCAAAAAGCAAAAACAACAGCAGGAAAGCCAACCAAATTCACTCCTCCATACCCTTGAGCCTGTGATGGGCAGTACCTGGCTAGTTCTTATGCCTTCAAAGTATTTTTTCCTACTGTGCCAGGTGAAGTTCTTAGCTTACTTTTAATACTCCAATCTCCTTAACAGCCACATTTTCCTTTGGACTCTACTTTTACCTTCATTTCTTTTCTGACAAAACCTACAAAGTTTCCAAACATTTGCACTCTACTTTTTTACTGACAGTTCTCTGTATACTTGGCTCAAAGCAACCAGCAATTCCTCAGCCACATCCTGAATGCTGGCCTGCCTTGAAACTCCTCTGCCAATTAGTTGGTCACCATTATACTCTCCCAGTCTCAGGACACAGACAAAAACGCAGGCAGCTGCACTGCAAAAATTTCATCCGAAGCCTTCTAAGCAGCCTTCCTTCTTTCTGATGGGTCCTCTACCTGGCGTTCCCCCATAGTTAAAGGAAGGCTCTGTTCTCCTTAAACTACTTACATATCACACCTTTCTTTTCTCTCTGACCTTCTGAGAAGGGTTTCTTTTACAGGCCAAGTCTAGCCTCATGATTCATCTCTCCACTTTCAAACAAATATTTCTTGATCTCCCACTCTGGTAAGAGAAGTGGCTTTGATCCCTCTTGTTCTTATCCCAACATAAAATCAGTTTTGTTAATTTTAGCTTGGCCATTGTCTCTTAAATCCAGGAAGTGTCTATACCCAGGGCTACTGGAGGTTAGATATTACCTCCACCTGGTCCTTAAGGGTCCTCACTGCTCTCATTGTCACCAATCTTGCCTTTCTAATCAATCACTGCTGCTCCAGGAGATCTCTATAGCATAGATATATAGCTTGTTAAATGATTTAATCCCAATGATTTTCTGCAGCCTGCTTTTGATGTAGCCTCTCCCCTAACCACTCTCAGACCATTTCAGCATGTAGAACTGTCCCATATCCATTAATCAGGCACAGGGGGAAAAAAAAAAAGAGGCTATTACACCAATATCAAACAACACTTTTTGTTTTGTTCCAGATACAGGGTCTTGCTGTGTTGGCCAAAACGAAAAAGCCTTCTGAGCAGCAGGGTTTGCAGGTGTCCATCGCCATACCTGTTCTGCAAGAAGCTGCATCAGCTAATTTAACCCTTACACTAACTATATTCTCTCTATGACACTACCTACATATAACAAACAAACAAACTCTGGCTCAGAGACATTAACTATTTTGCCCAAATTCAGTTTTACTGAATGGCAAGGATTTCAACCTAAGGCCTGAAATTCTGAAATCGACTTTCTATCCCCTGCCACATGTTGTTGTTTCCAAGAGTTACTCCAAATTCAATACTACAACTAGCAGCAGGTGCTCCAAATGAATCACGGGAAAAGCTGAAAAGCTTCATGGTACAGGTGTGATGACAAGTCTACTTGCTGCTGCCAAGTGAGAGGCCAGAAAGAGCTGGTAACTGTACAACCTGGACTTTCCTGATACTTCTAAAACTACAGAAAACTTCTTAGTTTTTTTTTTTAACTTTATTTATTTATTTATTTATTTATTTGCCTTGGTGTTTGCCTGGAACTGGAACTACAGACAGTTGTTAGCTGCCATGTGGGTGCTGGGAATCGAACCCGGGTCCTCTGGAAGAGCAGAGGGTGCTCTTAACCGCTGAGCCATCTCTCCAGCCGCAGAAAACTTCTTAGTTTTTTTAAATTTTCACCATTTTTGTAAATCTACTTAAGCATGCCAGAAAAGAAACTAGTATGTTGTAAATAGAACCTGTGTATTTTTTTTTTTAAATCAGCATCCACTAAGGACAGCATTTACCATTTTATGCATAATTCCAGTACTGAAATTCAAGGTTCACAAAACTTTAACAAGAGAATTGAGATAAACGGTCAATACCCAAAAGGGCAATGGAAGGCCAGGTGAGAGAGACAATAAAGAATTCCGGTAAATGAACAGCCGGGGAACAAGGGAAAGCTGGCAATAGCTCCCTCCAATTTGTGCTTGCAAACCTCCAACAGTTTTCCCTTGGGTTCCAGGATGACAATACCATTATTAACATTCAAGGGGCTGGAGAGAGGGCTAGCTGTTAGGAATGTGCAGAGGATCATGAGTTCCCAGCACAAACGTTAAGGCAGCTCATAAATACTTGTAGCTTAAATTCCAGATCTGACAATGTCTCTTCTGGATTTGGATAGAACCTGTATGCACACATGTGAATATACCTTTCCCTATATACACAAAATTTGAAATAAATAAAAGTAAACCTTAAAAAATTTCAAGTTACCTATAACTCATAGACATGTTCAATGATACAAGTTGGCTTCCTCCCCCACCACACACACAAAAAAATGGAAACATTTACCCTTCTGCCCAGAAATCCACTTCTAGGAATCTCTCCCCCAAATAGGCCAAAATAACAAGATGTTGTAAATTCACTACAAAAGACTAGTAATTGTCCAAAAAAATATCCACCAACAAAGGATGAGAAAACCTAACTTTGGTATGTGCAGCCATGGTGGCCTGTGCAAGCATGCAAAGGAATGAAGGGGGCCTCTGGTACTGACCACACAAGGATTTCTCAGCAGACATTAACTGATCAAAGCAGGACACCTTCTGTGTATGGGGAAGAGCAAATACCAACACATAGGCACTAGCATATCTGTTTTTAAGAAGATAAAGTAAAATAAAAAATAGCTACCTTCAGAGGAGGAAGAGCACTGGCTGGGGTGCCAGGTGAAGTGAGAAGCCTCAGTTTATAGAACTCAGGGGGCACTGCGCATATGAAGGAGTTCAGTGGCAAAACCACGATGTGAAAGCCTGATGTGAGTGAGCTCCAGGAAAGAGAGACGCGACTCTCTAACTTCTATATGAACACACCTGCACCCCCTTACACTCAGATTGATAAATTCAGGGACACTGTGAATGAAGAAGAAAACTGATTTTTTAAAATTTTCACTATCCTGTCTGAAATGTGACAATCCCCTGATCATGAATACTGACAACAGATCACAACATTTTGCAGTGCTCTTCTTCAGTACGAAACTGCATTAAAAGCTAGGTGGTAATGGCACATGCCTTTAACCCAAAACTCAGGAAGCAGAGGCAGGTGGAGCCCTTAAGTTTGAGGCTAGCCTGGTCTACAGAGGGAGTTTCAGAATGACCAGGACTACAAAGAAACCCTCCTTGGAAAAAAAACAAAACAAAACAAAAAACTGCAGTGATTTTCATTTTTCTGTACTAATTATTGTCAGTATCACTTACAGTCACCAGTATCGAGATCACAGGAGTTAAGAATCCATTCATC